>VIYE01000241.1:0-11083 GCA_008037345.1 Messastrum gracile | reverse complement strand
CCGCGCCGCCGCCCCCTCAGATCACTGGCCGGCCAGCGGCGGCCGCCGCCAGACCTCCGCACCCCTGCGGCCGCCTCAGCTCATCCAGTCCTGCGCGGTCGCGCCGCCCGCGGGCCGCTGCTGCTCCGCGCGCTTTGCGTTCTGCACCGACTTGATCGCGGCCCGGCCGACCGCGCTCTGCTCAAACTGCCGCTGCCGGGCCTCTGCCTGCGCGCGCGAGCGGGGTGGTGGTGCAGCGGCGGCGCGGGCGTGGTTGTGAGGGCCAAGGCTGGCGCGAGCTCAATGGAGCAACCGGCCCACCGGCCGGTTCATACGAGAACCCAACCGCTTCCGCTGCTGGCCACTGCCGACCCAACAACAACCCCACTACGCGCGCGCCTGCGCCGCCGCCCGCTCCCGTGCTTCCCGGTCGCGCTCTGCCTGGTAGGGGTCGTCCCTGCGAGGCCGGGAAAAGGCGGAATAAGAAGGGGTTGATGGAGGCGAGGGGTGCAAGGGCTACAGGGGCGTGGTCATGGGCCGCGTGCGAGCGCCTCCCACGCGTGCCGCCGCCGGCACCGGGCCCCTCCCTGCGGGTGGACGCACGCTCCATGGGGTGGAGCGTGGTCACCTGTGCTCCTCGTACTTTGACTCAGAGCCGCCGCAGCAGCTGAGGAGCGCCCCCATGGGCGCCGGCGCTCCCGGCGGGGCACCCTCGAGCTGGGGGCGTCGGCGACGCTGGTGCTGCGGGCGCCGAAGTGGGGGGCACCTGGCCCTGCAGGCCTCCTAGCGCACACGTAGGGTTCAAAGGATTCTCGCAGGTACCAACGCACTGGCCAGACGGGAGCAGAACGCGGGGGAGGGACAAGACAGGAGCCCTGAATGCGCAAGCTGGGCGATGCTGTGGGCCTGGTGTGCGATTAGGAAGCGGTTCGTCGAAGCTATAGCACGCGTAGGGCTGATGGCCTTGCTCTGGCGATCTCAAGTGACCCTTGACACACACCTCACGCTAGGCGCGGTTCCTGGCCCTTGAAACAAGCCTCAAATAACTCAGCCGTCACTATAATCCATGACTTGGGCCATCAGGCTCCCAGGGGCCCGCAAACCCTGCAACGCCATCCGGACTGCCAGGAGCGGCGGCGCTGCCTCCTGCGACACATGCACGCAGCCCGAAGTCGCAGGCGAAAGGGCATCAGTTGCAACAGCGCACGAGTCGCAGCGTGGCTGGAAGAAGAAAGGTGCTCCCCACCGCCAACGCAGGGCCTCCAGAAACCCTCCACGCCGCGTTCGCCAATCCCAACCCCGCCTGCACAGGGGCCCGTGCTTCATTCCCCTCCAACCAGCCCACTAGCCACCGCAAAAAAAGCGCCTCGCTGTCCCAGGCCTACTGGGAAGCGCCCAGCGCTGAGCAGCCGCCAGCACGTCGCTGCTGTGGGCGTTCACACGACCCCGGACTGCTTGTGTGGGTGTCCAGCCCGGGTTCTCCAGCCCAGTGCCTGTGTGAAGGGCTTCCTCCCTGGCGCACACAATTGCGGGCTTAGGTATGGGGCCACGCAGGCAGCAGCCCCCAGCAGGCGTTTGGCGGTGGGTTTGCCACATGGACCGCCCGGCGCCGGGCAAACCGGTGGACACCGCCCCATTCAGGCAGCACCAACTTCGTATAGCATGCATAAACACTCACATACGCCTACAACCACGCCCATAGCGACGCAGATCTCGGCGTGCTGTTGATCTGGTCGAATTCGACGCTATCCGTGACGCATTAACGTCGATGAAGTAGCCGCCCGCATTCAACATCCCCATCCCAGGCCGCCGCGTCAGCTGCAGCTCGGGCAGCGGCGCGCCGCCTGTTGCCGTCCCCGGCGCCGCTGCGGGCGTCGCCGGCGCCCCCGTCTGCTAGAGGAGGACCCGTGTTGAGCGGGAGCACAACATGGTGCTCTCCGTTCTCATGGTGGCGGAGAAGCCGTCCCTCGCGCAGGTGCGGGGTGGTGGGGGGGGGCGCGGCTGCCGTTCGACGCAACGCTGCACTGTCCCTGCACCCAGCAGCGTTTTGCTGTGCGCCCCACCCCTAGCCTGCCTGCACCGCCCGCCCCGCCCAGCCCGGCCTGCCAGCGTCAGAACCGCCCCCCACTCCCCCCGCCAGGCTATCTCTGGGTTCCTCAGCGGCGGCGCCGCCCGCTCGCGCCGGGGCGCAGTGGACGTGCACGAGTGGGAGGGGTCCTTCCGCGGCGCGCGCGCGGCGTTCAAAATGACAGCCGTGTGCGGCCACCTGCTGTCGCTGGACTTCCCGCCCGCTTACAACAGCTGGGACAGGCGAGGGCGGGCCGCTTGCGGGAGGGGGGGCTGGGCATGGTTGGCCAGCCGGTGGCAGCAACACGGGAGGGAGGACGCTGGGCAAAGCAGAGCAGGCGCGGGTTAGAGCAGGCATGGGCACATATTGCCCAGGGCGGCGGCGGCTGCTGGGGAAGTCGGCAGCGGCAGGCGCGTGCCCTGCTCCTGTGCCTGCCGTCTCGCCGAGCTCGCGCGCTCGAACGCGTTTCAAACGCAGGGTTGACCCTGTGGAGCTGTTTGACGCCGAGACCGTCAAGGGAGAGTCCAACCCTAAGGTGGCAAAAGGGGGAAGGGGGGCGCAGGGCGGGCCTAAAGGGGTTGGGGTGGGATAAGTGGGCCAGCCCTGCTGGATTGTGCTGATGCCTTCCACCGCTCCCCACCCTGCATTGGCACGGGGCCCGTTCACCCATGCCGCCAGCCCCTCCTCCCCTTCGGCCCAACCCCTTCTCAAACGCTCGTCGCTTGCCTAACCCCCCCCTTGTCACAGATGCACCTGTGCCGCCACCTGCAGTCCGAGGCCAAGGGCTGCGACCACCTGGTGCTGTGGCTGGACTGCGACCGCGAGGGCGAGAACATCTGCTTCGAGGCGAGGCCCTGGAGCACGGGGCAGGTTGGCAATGTTGACAAGCCTGCAAACAGCAGCTCAGCTGGCGGCAGTGGCCAAGTGGCCGTGCACTCTGGGCCACCAGCGCTGCAGCCGCTGACTTGTCTGCATCCATCCACCTTCAACCACCTTAGGCCCTGGACAAATGCATGTCGCACACACACCTCCTGCAAGCAAAACGGCTTCAATCGCCCGCAACCGCCGCCGCCCGGCAACCCTTTTGCACGGCCAGGTTATGGACAACACGGTCAAGTGGATGCGGCCCCCGCCGCCGGGCCAGCAGGCCGTGTGGCGCGCCCGCTTCAGCGCCATCAGCGCCCCCGAGATCCGCGCGGCCATGGTGGGGGCGGAGGCTAGGGGTGTGGGCCAGCCGGCCAGGCTTGGGGGGCGAATGAATGGGGCCATGTAGCATATGCTTGGGGGTGGGTTGAGCGGCAACCCTGGCATTGGCGCAGCAACAGGCGGGCGCCCCCAGGCATCATGGGCTCGACAGTTCCAGGTGACTCCTTGCCCCCCCCCCCCAGCTCCTCATTCCCTCCGGCTGCGTGCCCCTCCTCCCCCTCTCCGCGCACCCACCGAAAGGACACCCTCACGGTGCCCAACAAGGCGGAGTCCGACGCCGTCGACGCGCGCCAGGAGCTGGGTGAGGGGGGCGCGGGGGCGGGGCGAGAGGACGCACGGGCATCCCCTCGTACCTGCTCCCCAGCCAGAAGCGGGGGTGCGTTCGGCTTTCGGTGCACAAGCTTCCTCCTCCCCTCCTTCTCTCTCTATTGTACTTGCATACACACGTACACCCACACGTGCATGCACACGCACACGCACACGCACACGCACCCCCCACATACACACACACGCGCGCGCACACACACACACACACGCGCGCACACACACACACACACATGCACAATGCACACCAGACCTCAAGGTCGGCGTCGCCTTCACGCGCTTCCAGACCCGCTACTTCCAGGGCCGCTACGGCAACCTGGACGTGGGTGGCGTGGGAAAGGGCAAGGGCGCGCTTGGGGACCGCATGCAGCGAGTGGCAGCCAGAGGGGACGGGTGCAATGAGGGGGCGGGGGTACATTCGGCCCAGTGGAAAGAATTGGAAGAGGAGCCCAGCGTCCTCAGTGGCCAAAGCGTGCCCTGTTGGATGCCAGTGCTGAGGCTTTCCCCCGCCCGCCTTCCCTTCGTTGTGGCCAGGCCTCTGTCGTGTCTTACGGGTGAGCGGTCTGCGGTGCGGGCGCCACGGCAAGCCCTGTCATGCGCTTGCAAGCCCTCTCACCTGGCAGCAGCGGGGTCACGTGACGTGGGCACCGTTCTGCCACACACAACCCCACGGTGGCGGCCCCTCGCCCCGGGACCTTCGCCCTGCTTGCACACGCGCGCGCAGGCCGTGCCAGACGCCCACCCTCAACTTTTGCGTGGAGCGGCACCAGCAGATCGTCTCGTTCCAGCCAGAGCCCTTCTGGGTCGTCAGGCCCTCCGTCTCCAAGGCGCGTCCCCACTTGCTGCCGTCAAGGGATCTTTGTTTGGGGGGCCACGAGGCAGACCAGCAGCGCGCCTGGCCCTCCCGCACGGGCACGGGCACAGGGCAGCTTGCATGCTTGGTCACCGGTCACAGGCTGCCGGCGTCAGCTCTCTGAGTGCCGCCGTCCACCCCGCGCTCGCCACATCCTCGCACGCGCGCCAAACGCAGGGCGGCGACCGCCTGGGCCTCGAGTGGGATCGGGGCCGCGTGTTTGACCAGGACGTGGCGGGGCTGCTCCTGGCCGCGGTCAAGGACGCGCGCGCGCTGAAGGTGGGCCTGTTGTTGGGTTGGGGTGCTTGCGTGCGCGCGCACGTGCAGCCTGGGGGTGAGAGTTCCCCTTGGGCCTTCGAGCCGCAGGTGGGTTGGGGCCCTGGGCCCTCCGGCCTGTCGCCCGTGTGACGCGAGGCGCCCCAAGACGGCCCCCACAACCCCAGGGCTGCCCCTTCCCCACCCCCCACCGCCCGGGTCCCCGCCAGGTGGCGTCTGTGACTGCCAAGGAGGAGCGGCGGCCGCGGCCCCACGGCCTCAACACCGTGGAGCTCCTAAAAGCTGCATCTTCGTCCCTAAACATGGGCCCCGCCCACGCGATGCAGGCGCGCACAGCAGGGGCTGCGCCCACCGGCGGTCCTCGCGCGGAGGGGGGTTGCGGGGGTTTGGCGCCAGGGCGGCGCGGTCTACGGGCGCCCTCCGGCTTTCCTGGGCTCTGTTTCCCTTCCCCTGGCCGGCTTGTGGGGCGGGGCGCCCCTCGTCGCCCGCCCCCCCTGCAAGGCTGGCATGGCCCCGCGTCTGCTTGGCCTCCAGGCCGAACACACTGATCGTGCCCCTCCCCCCAAACCGCTGGCCCCTTCACCCACGGCAATCTGGGGGCCGCGGATCCATGATCTGGCCCAGATCGCGGAGCGCCTGTACACCAGCGGCTACCTGTCCTACCCCCGCACAGAGTCATCTGCCTACCCTCCAAACTTTGACATGGACGGCGCGCTGAGGGCGCAGGCGCGGCACCCGATATGGGGGCAGTACGCGTCCGCGGTCATCGCGGCGGCGCCCGGACTGCCAAAGGTGGGCCGGGTTGGCGGTTGGGGGAGCGGGGGCGGCGCCAAGGAACGCGCGCCAGGGAAAGGGGACCGCCCTTGCTCGCCGCCCCCGCCCTGGGAGGCGCTCGCGCCCGCCCGCCTTGGCCCGCGGCTGCCCGCCCCCGCCAGATGCCCTGGCTCATGGCCTCTTTGCTCGCCTCCCCTGCCGCCCCTGGCCCCGCCTGTGCAGGGCGGCGTCGACGTCGGCGACCACCCCCCCATCACGCCGGTCGCTGCCGCGACGGAGGAGGTCAGCGCGCGCCGGTGGGGGCCATCAACCCTTGGCTCTGGGCCGCGGCGGGGCCGCCCGCGGGGCGGCGATGGTGCCTGCGTGTGCCTGCAGTCGTGGCTGCGTGCGCCCCGCCGGCACCGCAGCGGCGCAACAGGGCCCGCCACCCTTCATCATGGATACACCCCTCACCTCCATAAACCCTTCACCCCTGCTCGGCCCGGGCGCAGGAGCTGGGCGGCGGCGACGCGTGGCGGCTGTATGACTTTGTGGCCCGCTGGTTCCTGGCCTCGGTGTCGCCAGACTGCGTCGTGCGGTGCGCGCCCAGGCGGGCACGTGCCAATCATGCTGTTGCCCATCGGTTGCCCGCCCCGTTGCCCACACGCTCAGTTGGCAAGTGGCCATCGCTCGCGCCGTTCCTGGCACGCCCAACCCACACCGGGCCATTGCCCGCCCTCCTTGCCGGCGCGCCAAACCAACTGCGGGCATGCCCCCTCGCTCCCCGCACACGCGCAGGAAGACCAAGGCGGTGCTGGTGGGCGGCGGCGAGACGTTTGTCGCAAGCGGGACGGTGCTGCTCAAGCCCGGGTTCACCACCATCATGCCCTGGCGGGTGCGCCAGCCGGGGCGCGGCTGCCGCCGTACTTGGTTGTTTTGGCTCGTGTGGAGGGGGAGGGGTCGAGGGGCGGCCTTGAGCTGCAGTTTTCCCAGAGGCGGGCGAATGCAGGCGCCATTACGCCGGCTCGGGACCCTTGGTGCCCTGCAATCATGATTGTGGCCCCCGTTTGTAAAGGGCGCGGCGGCAGCCCGTGTGCGGCGCTGCCTCTGGACCAACACCCACCCGGGAACGGCGGCCCCGCTCCCCCTTGTCAAACGCCCCCGGCAGGCCCCCCAAGCGGAGCCGCTGCCGCCGCTGGTGGAGGGCGAGACGCTGCCGCTGCAGGCGGTCGAGGTGGTGCAGGCGAGCCCGAATGGGGCTTCTGGGTGGGGGGGTGGTGCAGGCGAGCGAAAGGGGGGCTGCTAGGAGGGGTCCTGGGGCTCTGAGCGCCGCGATCGGCAGGCGGGGCCACTAAGGCCGGAGCAACGGTGGCGGCGTTTTGTTGCTGGTTGCAGGAAAGGCAGGCACGGGTGCTCGCAGCAGACACAGCTTAGTCAAACAGTGTAAGGGGCTGGCCGAAAGAGCGCGCGCATCAGCCCCGGCCACACAGCGCCGCCAACTCTGCATTTGCAACCGCTCAGGGCAAGACCAGCCCCCCGGACTACCTGACAGAGGCGGAGCTGATCGAGCGCATGGAGAAGCACGGCATCGGGACGGGTGCGGGGAGTGGGATGGGAGGGGGAGGGGCTGTGGAGAGGGTTGGCCAAGCGTCTATGCTGGCTGCGTCATTGCCTTGCTCACAACCAGCAGCCTCCCACTTTGGCCCGCACCCACAGCGCGCGCTCAACCCCATCCATCCTGACCCCCATGCCCACGCACCCACCTGTTTGCCCTGGCAAAACCCCAGACGCCTCCACCCCGACCCACATCAACAACATTCACGCACCACCCAACCCCAACCCCACACCCCTCCCCCCACTCAAACCCCCCAAGACGCCTCCAGCCCGACCCACATCAACAACATTCACGCCTCAACAAACCCCACCCGCACCCCCACCCCCACCCACACCCCCCCACACCCGCCCCAATCAACCGTCCCCAGACGCCTCCAGCCCCAACCACATCAACAACATCCACGCCTCAATAAACCCCACCCACACCCCCACCCCCACCCACACCCCCCCGCACTCCTCCACGCCCGCCCCAATCAACCGTCCCAAGACGCGTCCATCCCCACCCACATCAACAATATCGTCGAGCGCAACTACGTCCGCATAGAGTCGGGCCGCCGCGTCGTGCCCACGGAGCTGGGCGTCACACTCATCAAGGGGTGAGGACAGGCCAGCCGAGGGGGCTTGGAGAAGGGGCGCGCGCGCCCCACGCACATGCCGACCCTGCCTGCTTGGAATGACATCTCGCGCTAAGAACGCTAGGTGCTCGTTGTCTTTGGGTGGCCACATCCCCAGGCCAGTGGGAGGCAGGTGGGCGCAGGTGTCATGTGCTCCAAACCTTGCCACTCCCCACCACACTCTTATTTGTCTGCACACCACACTCTTGTTTGTCTGCAATCACTCTGCAGGTACCAGCTAATAGATGGGGAGCTCTGCAAGCCGCAGGCGAGGCCGGCCTGGATTAGCTGGGCCATCTGGGCAACTTCAGGCCGCCTGTCGCGAGGATTATTGCTTCCCTGTTGTGGGATGTGCCTTTCAACCTAAACGGCACCACCCATCCAAGGCCCCGGCGCGTCCACAAACACCCTGCGACCCGCCGGTCGGCGCGTTGACTGTCCGCTTGGCTCCCTTCCAACTGCCAGCCCGTCCTTGACCCCTCCCAACCGCCAACTCCCAACCGCCATCAACCCCAGGTGCGCGCCCACGTCGAGGCGCAGATCAACCTGGTGGCCCAGGGGCAGGCGCGGCGCGAGGCCGTGGTGGCGCACACGCTGGAGCAGTTCAGGTGCGCAGGCCCCCAACGCGGGAGCGCGTCGTGCCCCCCCAGGGCTAGGCGCCAGCCCGCGGCAAGCGTCGCATCAAGGGCGCTGAAAGCGGGGCCGGCTTTGGCCCGCGCGCAGCCAGGGGGGGCTGTCTGCTCGAGCTTTCTGCCGGCCCTTGTGCTGCCCGCGACCCTCGGGGCCCAACTTTGCCACCTCGTACTACGCGCTCTCGCCCCCAGGGCCAAGTTTGCGTTCTTCGTGGCGCACATCGGCCGCATGGACGCGCTGTTCGAGGCCAGCTTCAGCCCCCTGAGCTCGTCGGGTGCGGGCCTGGGGCGCGCGGTCGGGCGTGTGTGCGCATGGCGTGCCAGACTGTATGCGAGTGAGTGCCTGTCTATCATGCCACCTCAAACAATCGCCACCCAGCTTAGCCTGTTTAACCCTCGGCTGCGGCTCGTCCCCGCGCTCGCCGCCAGGACGCCCGATCAGCAAGTGCGGCAAGTGCCGGCGCTACCTCAAGTTCATCGGTGAACGCGCCTGGGAGTGATGTTGGGTTGGGGGCCGTGCTCACGTGAGGACAGGCCGCGGAGGCATGCCCACGAGCTTCAAGCTCCCCCCCACCAAAGTGCTGCGCCACGCGGCCGACTCAAGCCTCGCAACTCACCCGGCCCCCTGCCCGGCAGGCGCGCGGCCCCAGCGGCTGTACTGCCCCACCTGCGAGGACGTCTACGCGCTGCCCCAGGGCGGGACGATCAAGCAGGTGGGGTGCGAGGGGGGCTCTGAAAACAGGAGCATGCGTGCTTGCGCGCCTTGTCTCGGGCAGGTTGGTGGCGCTCATCCCAGTCATGTTCACATCGCATGGGCCGTCGCGCGTGCGCCATGGCGGGACGCCAGGAGTTTCGCCCGGGCCCTGAGCCCATTGAATAACTGTTCCCTCCCGCGCCCGTCTGCACACATTCCAACCTAATCCCCGCAGTACAAGGGGCTGGCGTGCCCCCTGGACGGCTTTGAGCTGCTGCTGTTCTCGCTGTCGGGGCCGGACGGGAAGACCTACCCCCTGTGCCCGCTGTGCTACTCCTACCCGCCCTTCGAGGTGCGCGCCTGGGCCGTGCGCGTGGGGAGGGGGGCACCATGTGCGACTGCGGCGTGGAAGTGCAGCTGTTCTTGCAGTCAACCTGTGGGCATTGTTGTGGACATGCATTTGCTGAAACACCCCTGCCCAGCTGCCTGCTGGGCAAAGTCCGGAAGGGGCAGAGGGCCGGCCGCTCGGGTCTCGCGTGAGCTGCGCGGCTGCGACATACAGACACAACCCCCCCCCCCCCCCCCCCGGGCTCTGCAGGGCGCGGTCAAGGTCGGCGGCGAGGGCGCGTCGGTCAAGCCGGGGATGCCCTGCACCACGTGCCTCCACCCCACGGTGCGGGAGGGAACCCTATGCATGGACGTACCACTTGTTTGTTTGTTTTGAGACTGCTGCCTTGGTCAGCATGAGCTTGGGGCGGGCGGGCCCAGGCAAACGAGGCCAGACAAAACTTGTCATCTGGCAGGGTCCATGCGCCCCTCCTCTCGAATCATCACGGTTCCACAACAACAATCCTCAACACGCCGCAGTGCAAGCATGCGCCGAGCCGGCAGGGCATCATGCAGGCGAGCCAAAGCGCGGGGCGGCTCTTTTGTTGCTCTGCTGGTCACCAGGGGTGGGGACAGCCCGCATGGCCTTGTTGCCTACCCGCTCGATGGCCTGGACATGGAACCCGCCCGTGCGTCATACCCCCTTGCGCGCCGCACCCCGTGACGCCAGTGCCCCGAGTGCGCGATGGGCATGCTGGTGCTGGACCCCGTGTCGGGCCCAAAGTGGCGCCTCGACTGCAGGCGCGCCCTCCGTTTGGAGGACGGGAGGAAAGCGAGGCAGGAATGAGCCTGCATGCCCAGTCACAGCCGCCTGGCATGAGTCCGTTGCACGCGGTGCACATGGGGTGTGGCGCTGCTTGGGGCTTGCCTGGACCGACCGCTTCGCCTGCCACCACCAGCGCCCTCTGCTGGCACCCCTTGCCCCACCCACTCTCCATTGACCCCACCCCACACCCGCCGGCCCCCCCCATCCTCCTCGCTGCAGCCGCTGCTCCTTCCTCATTTACCTGCCCAAGGACCTGCACGACGCACGCGCGGCCGCGGGGGCGTGCGAGGTAGGCGTGTGTGTGTATGTGTGTGTGTGGGGGGGGGGGTGGGGGCGAGGGCGGGCAGGCGTGAGGGCGGCCGGCCGGCGGCTTGAGGGGCAGATTGGGCGGGCGCCCCGGTTGACAAAGAACGCGCAGCGGCACCTCCGTGCCCCGCTGGTTTAGGCGGTTGCAGTTGCCCGCCACTCACCCCCCAAACACCCCGCAAGCACGGACACGCGTGCGACCACCACAATCGCTCCCAGGAGTGCGGCGCGCGGCTGCTGTCCCTGGACTTCAAAAAGGGCGCGGCCCCGCCCTCGCTGCTGCCGCCGGGGGAGGGGAGCGGCACCGCCTACGAGGGCTGCGTCGCGTGCGACGAGCCGCTGGCCGCGCTGTGCGAGGTGCGGGCTTGAAAACTGCTTTCTTTGAGGAGGGGCAGCTTCCTTTCAAGAGGAGAAATTGGGCGGTTTGCTGAGGAAGGCTGCGATGAGCCTTGGTGCTGGTCATGGGCCTTGCCGGAGAGGACCGGGGATCGTTGGACATCGGCTGGCAGGGCCTACCAAGCATGATCCCACACACCCGCCTTCGCAGGTCAAGCACGGCAAGGCGTTTGTCAAGCGCGGCGGCGGGCGGCGCGGCCGCGGCCGGGGGCGGG
>VIYE01000240.1:0-16252 GCA_008037345.1 Messastrum gracile | reverse complement strand
GGCGCCCAGCAGCACGCGCGCCGTGGGGCGGTCGCCGTCGGCCGCGGCCAGCGCAGCAGCAGCGGCGGTCGGTGCGCCGGCGTCGGCCGTGATGCCGCCCGCCTTGAGCGACGCGCCCAGCGCGCCGCAGGCCAGGCAGAGCACTGCACGGTGACGCGGGTTGGGTGGGGGGAGGGCGAGCAGCGGTATCGATAAGCAGGGGGAGCAGCACGCGCTGGCCTCGTGGCAGTCCGGGCCGCGGGCGCGGCACGGACTGGCCCGAGCTGTGCTGGAACGAATAGAACAAGCCAATGCTCACCGATCAAGGCGGTTGCGAGGCGCTGCATTGTTGGTTCGCGGCGAGCTTGCGGACAGCCCGCAGATTGTGCCCTGCGACGGTTGCTTTGCGAACTTATAAATGAGACAGGCATGCCCGCGGCTTTATTGGCCAGGCACCCGGTGAGACGCCTTGGATGTGCAGTTTCTTCGTGTCTCACCGGCCTCAGAGCGGGTGACCGACACCTGCAGGAGCTTACCAAGGTGCTCACTGGCTACAGATGTGGCTTTGCAGTGCTCCTGCATGATAGTGGTCATTGGCAGGCGTCCGGGGGCGTGACGTCGCCCAGCAGTGTGCAAAAGCAGGTCTTTCCAAGGCCAGGTGGAGGCACCGCGCCGCCGGCCTCAGCCGGCCTCTGCAACTGAGCGTAGACAGGGGGCACTGGTGCGGCACCCCCACTGCTGAGGCTCTCGGGGGCGCTGGCGTTTTGCATACGGTACGCCCCACCCCTCCTCCATTCAGTCCCCCACTGTCGACAAGCCGGCGCGGCCCGCTAGGCGAGGCATCATGCCGCGGCCTATGACGAAGCCACAGGCGCGCCTGGCAAGCACTGCGCGGTGGCGGCTGCGCCCGCTGACGCGGGCACTGAATCCTTGAGCGCGCTCGCAGCGGCAGTCCGTGCGCGACGAGCCGCCACACCAGCCACCCCACGCCTGAGGCGGTGGCCATGGCAACGCGGTGCTGTGCATATAAGCGCCGTTTATGGCAGGTGGCAGACACCTGCCACAGCAGAGGGAGAGCCCGTACGTGCGTATGGGCCCTGCTGGACGGCTGGCGCGGCGCGGTTGACCGGAGAATGCGCGCTCTGGCTGCCCCCTGCAGCCCGCGCGGCGCCCCTCCCGAGCCCTCAAATGCACCAACTTAAGGTCCATGGCCCTGTTTACGCCGGCCCTTCTTTGCTCCAGGAGGGAGGGGCACCCGTCGGGTGTGTGCATGTGCGACTGCCAACATGCATGCGATCGCTTCCAAGGCCTACAACCGTTTCTGTGAAGCAGCCTCGAAACGAGGGAGGGCGGGCCTGTGCTCGGGGAAGGCTTCAAGTCCGTGTCCCTCCAACACCGCCATGGACCTCCGCAGCTCCGCCCGCGGGGTCGCGCCTGCTTGCCGGAGGCAGCTCACCGTCCACGTTGCCGCCAGGCTCAGGTGGGCACGGGTGCCACGGGGGCAGCGGGGAAGGGCGGCCGGCCCGGGCGGCGACGTCAGGGCGCTGCTGTGTCGGCGGCCAGCGCTGCTCTTGGGCTGGCGCCTGAGCCCTTGGCTGCTGCAGCTGACCCATGTGGCCTTGCTTCTTGACGCAACCGCCCGCCAACGCCCACGCAACACGCAGGCCGGTGCGGACCTTCAGCAGCAGCGGCTCGGCGCCCATGCCCGGCCTGCCCGCGCGCGCGGCGCTGTCGACCGCCGTAGAGGCGCCCATTTCCAAGGTCCCCGTCCGCACGTCCTCCCCAGGTGGGCCTCGGGGGCGCTCCCATGCAGGCGGCTGAGCAGGTCGGACAGTAGCGGGCGCGCCCCAGCGTTCAAACCCCGCGTCGGCGCAGTCAGCGCCCCGCGCGCGCACCAGGCGGCGGCCGCTTTGCCCCCCCCTCCCCTCAGGCCCCTCTCCCTCTTGTCCACCCCTCCATCACCCGCGCCCCATCCACGTTGAACCCGCGGTGCCTGCTCGCCCTGCCCGTGATTCAGAGTCGTGAAAACGTCAAAGGCCCCACACTCACCGGTCCAGGCCCACGATCCTTTCCGAGCGGCATGCGTTCGACACGCTCGACCGGTCTTCCTGCGACACACATCCGAACGATGTGAGGGAACAAACATGCTGCTGATCCTGGCAGCCGCCGTGCTCCCCGCAGCGGCGGCCGGCGCCGCCGCACTGCAGACAGCTGCGCTGGCGCCGCCCGCCTGCCGCCCAGCCGTGCCGACAGGCGTGCGGTAAGTGACTGCGCGGCTGCCTGGCTCGTGGATCGGTTGGGAGAGGCTTGGTTGGTCCTGGTGATGGCAGCGCGCCGTGAGCGAAGAGCGCGGCCCAGCTTTTCACCTGCCGCCCTCTGAATACGCCTGGCCCCTGCCGGCCGCTGCCGCCGCGTCGTGCGGCACCCAGGATTGCATCGGTGGGCGCTGGCGGCTCGGTGCAGGTCGCATGGGACGCTCCGCCCAAAACTGCTGGTGACGCCTGCCCTGCGCTGTCCTACAAGTGAGCGCGTGGGGGGGGGGCGTGTCTGCGTGTGTGTCTGGTCCTGGGGGTTTTGCACTTGGCTGCCGAGGCAGGGGCCGCTGGCCGTTGCAGGGCACCCCTGCAACACTGGCTGCCCTCCTGGCCGGGGTCAAACCCCGTCACGCACACGCGCACACACACACACACACACACACACACACACACACACACTTGGGTACACTTGCCCTCCTGCAGACAGTGCCGACCGCCCCTCTCGTACTCCCTCCCCTTTCCTCGTTCATGGACCGGCAGCGTCAACCTCACGCGCCTCGATGTGGTGTCCCTCACCGACTTGGAAACCGCCATAGTGCTGGGAGCAAACCTCGCCAGCGTGGCAGGTGTCAAGGGCCTCACGCACACCTTTGCCCGAGTGCCCAACGAAACGCGCTTTGCTGCATCCGTGGCGGCGGCCAGCGGCGGCGGCGGCAGGGTTGCGCCAGAGCTGTCGGCGGCAGCGGTGTCAACGCCGTTCCAGCTCTGGGCCTGCAACCCCGAGCCGCCACGGCTGGCGCCGGAGCGCGTGCGCCTGGAGGCTGTCGACGAGCACCCCTCACAGGCGCGGCCGCTGTGGGTTGGGGGGGGCGCCTGTTGTCTGTGCGCATTGCATGGCGCATGCCGGCCCGTCCAGATCTAGAGGTATGCCTGAGGGCAGCCCAGGCAGGGCTATGAAGCTGTCACCCGGGCTTTTTAGGCAGGGTGGCTCATGGATCAATCGATGCAAAGCCAGGCCAAAATGATGCCCCGCTCGCGCACGCGCGCAGGTGCGGGTGGCGTGGGACCGTGCCGCCAACGACACCGCCTGCGTCGTCGCTTACGAGTGAGCATGCGGGTGGAATGCACTGCATGAGAGGGGTGGCTGCGAGCAAGCGAAAGGGGTCATGCTTAAGGGTGGCTGGCTTGGCGCTGGACTGCGGCAAATTCTGCTTGTGAAATCTGCCCAGCAGTGCCCGTGCGTGGGGCCCGTTCCAGGCTCACACACCCCCTGGCTGGGCTTTCCACCCTTCTCAAATCACGACAGGGTCAAAGTGTTCGATGGGGCAGGCAAGCCTCTGACCACAGGCCGGGTGCAGACAGAGGAGGCAGCGCCGGCACCAGACCCCGATGGCCTCAGAGACGTTGAATTGGGGCCGATGGAGCAGCCTACGCCGCCCTCCTTCACGTTCAAGGCGCCCCCGGCTGTGGTCAAGGCCCAGGGCGTCCTCAAGCTCACCGTTGCGGCCGTCAACGGCGGCGCCGCGGGCCCGGCGGCGCACGCCTCGGCGCGGCTGGACCTGGTGCGCCGGCGCCGCGTGCGGCAGTGGTCGGAAGGCGTAGTGGACAACCCCTCATTCCCGACCGCTGCTGAGACGGAGCCCCTGAAGGAGGGGGCGCGGAGTTTTGTGCAGCCCTGCGCGCCGACACCGCTGAAGGCGCCGCCGCGCCGCCTCGACGTGTGGCAGGCTGGGCCCCAGCAGGGCGCGGCGGCTGGGCCCCTCACGCTCTTCGTGTGGCCGCCGTACCCTGCAGCCCCCAAGACGGCCGCCGGCACCGGCACCGGTGACGAGGAGGTCAGCGACGAAGCCCCCTGGCCGGGCATCGCGTATACATGGGACCCGTCTGCCTGCGTGGCTGCTTACGTCATCAAGGCCACCGACCCCACGACTGGGCAGGTCATCGCGTCCCAAACGGTGGCGACCATGAATCCCCTGGACGCCCGAACACGGGTGGAGCTGCAGCCAGGCTCCCCCCTGGCTGAAGCGCTGCTGGAGGGGGCGGGACCCTCGCCGCGCTCGTTCGTGTTATCAGCGGCGGCCTGCGGCAGGCCTGACCTGCCCAGCGGCAGCCCAAGGGACTGCGGCCCAGCCCTCACGCTGCCGCCGGCCACGCTGGCCGCCACCCCAAAGGACGAGCTGCGGCTGTGCTCGTCAGCCTCGCCGGTGCGCGAGCCCGTAATTAGCCTTTTGGTGGACGAAAAGGGCAGGCTGTCCGCATCCGCCGCCCTGCCGAGCCTCAAAGGCTACGCCGACATCGACTGCATCACGTCCCTTGACGCCGCCCTCCTCGACCCCGCAACCAAGAGACCGCTGGCTGGCTGTGCTCCAGACTCACAACATTTGCGGTTTGGCTCGCTCCAGGTGGGGAGCGGCAACCAGGTCGAGGCAAGCTTCAACTGCACCGATGCCCTTGCCGACCTGATCAAGGCCGTTGGACGGCCAGACGCCAACAGCGTTGGTGGCAGCGCCAGCGGCGCGCCCAAGAGGCTCCTGCTGCGGACGGCGGCACGCAGCGGGCCGCGAGTCGGGGGCGTGCAGGACTCGCTGCTGCGCATCGCCGTCGCGCCCTCGCTATTTGCATTCGACAACAGCACACAGCTGGTGATCTGCAAAGAAATGGCACTTCACCGGCCCCTCCTCTCAAGCGTCACAAGGGCCACCGCTGGGCAGCCCGTCGTCGATGTTGTGAGCACGCTTGGGCGGGCGGCATGCGCCGGGCATTTGGGAGCGGGCCATGGGCGAGCGCTCCGTTGGGGGCGGAAGGGAGCAAGGGCGCCTGCATGTGGTGCCTAGCTGCTAACCTTGAAAACACGCACGTGTGCGCGCCGTCCTTGACTGCTGACATGCGTTCTTGCAGAACGCCTTGGCAACAAAGCCGCCACATGCCTCCCCCCTCAACATCCCAACCGCTGCAGAAGAGCGGGCAGCTGGTCTCCGTGGCAAGCGGCGATGTCGACGTCGACGTGCAGCGCAGCGGCTCAGACAGCTCGGCCTGCATCGACATGTACGAGTGAGTGCCTTTGCCTTTTGCAAGTCTTGGCAAGGGGGCGGTGCTCAAGGCAGGTGCTCAAGGCACGCTGACCGGTTGAGCGACCCCAACATGTTTGTTGTTGCACCCGCCGCAGCACCAGCCCTGAACCAGCCCCTTTTCCTTCTGGCACGCCCACCGCCTCCCTGCAAACCGCCCGCAGTGTTGTTCTTGTGCTGGTGGCGCCCTCGGCCGGTGCCCCACGCCGGGCAACGCTGCGCCTTGCAAACCCGACGAAAGTATTCTCAAAGGTCACCATCAAGGGCGGGGGCCCGCCCGGGGCGCGCTTCTATGTGAACATCACCGCCGTCTCCCAGGCGCACGGCCGCGGCCCCACGCTGCAGACGGCGGTTGCCAAGGTGCCGCTGTCGACCTCCTTTGCGGCCAACGGCCAGGACGGCACGCTCCTGCAGCGCAAGGTGCCTCAGTTTGCTCCAGTTGCGAGCCTGGTGCCGGTGTCCATCCGCGCCTACGCCAGCAGAGAAAAGGTGTCACCGAGGCTGTATCAGCGGCCGGCGGCCGCCTGCAGCGAGTCGTTCTGTTAGAGGTTGAAAGGAGTAACCCTGCACCCAGCTGTGACGGCTGATGCTGCGCTAGCACTTAACACTCTGCCTCTCTGCGCTGGCGGAGGCAGCGGCAGTCCGGCCGCAGCGGCCTGCAGGCATGGCATGGCGCTGTGCCGCCCAGCCCAGAGCTCGCGGTGCCTGCTCGCCCTACCCGTGATCCAGGGTCATAACAAGCTCGAAGGCCACGCACTCACCCGCCGCAATCCACGATCCCCGTTCCGAGCGGCACGCCTCCGACACGGTCGATCTTCTCTTCGGTTTGCCCCACTAAAACGTTCTAAAGCTGCCAGCACATGCTGCTGATACTGGCTGCCGCCGTGCTCCTCACGGCGGCGGCCGGCAGCGCCACACCGCGGGGGCAGGTGCTGGCGCCGGCGGCGTGTCGCCCGGCGCCGCCGACGGACGTGCGGTGAGTGATTGACGCGCTTGCCTGGCTCGTGAGTTGGCTGGGGTTGTCGTGGTGGTGGCAGCATGTCGAGCGGGGCGCATCATTTCACCTGGCGCCCTCTTGAAACACCCGGCCGCCACGTTGTGGGCACCCGCCGCCTGCAGAGCACGGCGCTGCGCCCGCCGCGCGCTGCTCGCCTGCGTTCTCAGGCTTCCTCTCGCTCACACACGCGGCAAACGGCGCGGCACCAACCACCTTCACCAGGATCGCGTCTGTCGGTGCTGGCGGGTCTGTGCAAGTCGCGTGGGACGCGTCACCTCAGCCTGTTGGCGGCTGCCCAGCAGCGTACTACAAGTGTGTGTGACTGTGTGTGTGGGCGGGGAGGGAGCTATGCCGTGCTGCTGGGAAAACGCCCCTGGCTTTTGCTCAGCACCACTGCCATCGTGCCCATCCAGGCTCTACCCCTCGCCAATCCCTGCCTCAATTCATTGGTAGCGTCAACCTCACGCGCCTGGACGTGGTGGCCTTCAACGAGACCGACCCCGCCATAGTGCTGGGAGCGACCCTCGCCAGCGCAGCGGGTGTCAAGGGCCTCACACATGCCTTTGCCCGAGTGCCCAACGAAACACGTTTTATTGCGTCCGTGGCGGCAGCCGGCAGCGGCGGCAAGGGCTCGCCACAGGCGTCGGCGGCAGCGGTGTCGGCGCCGTTCCAGCTTTGGCCCTGCGACCCGGGGCCGCCACGGCTGGCGCCGGAACGCGTGCGCCTGGAGGCTGTCGACGAGCACCTGTCGCAGGCGCGGCCGCCGTGGGGCTTGGGCGCACGCCTTCTGAGCTGCCGTGCATGGCGCTGGGGCGCCGGGAGGGGGTCGGCGTCAATCATTTTTGAGGTTTCGCACATTGAAGCGCCGGGCCGCTTCCCAGCTGGGCCTGTTCGTGTTCCCTCATGGCTTGAGCCAGCAAGCGGGCCGCGCCAACGTGCGGCAACGCTCACACACGCGCGCAGGTGCGGCTGGTGTGGGACCGTGTCCCCAACGACACCGCCTGCGTCGTCGCTTACGGGTGAGCGAGCGGATGGGATGCAGTGCGTGGGGAGGGGTGGCTGTGTGCAAGCGGAAGGGGCGGGGGCAGGCCCAAATCTGGGGAGGTATGCGTTGGCGTTTGACCAGTGGCAACCCCTTTGTTTGAAAGCTGCCGAGCAGCAGGTAGGGTCCCCGCGCGTGGTGCCCATTGCAGGCTCCCCATTGGCCTTCCACCCTTCTCAAATGCCCACAGGGTCAAAGTGTTCGATGGGGCAGGCAAGCTTCTGACCACGGGCCGGGTGGCGACGGAGGAGGCGGCGCCGGCCCCAGACGACCGTGATAGCCTCAGAGACGTTATTTTGGGCGCAATGGAGCAGCCCATGCCGCCCTCTTTCACATTCAAGGCGCCTCTGGCCGTGGTCAAGGCCCAGGCTGTCCTCAAATTCAGCGTTGCGGCCCTCAACGGCGGCGCCGCGGGCCCGGCGGCGCATGCATCAACGCAGCTGGACCTTGCGCGCCGGCGCCCCGTGCGGCAGTGGGGAGGCGGAAACATGGACGAGCCCTCAAAGCCCCGCGCCGCCCAGAAACAAGCCCCGCAAAAAGGCAATCAGGTATCAAAGGCCATCAATCCGTTTTCTGCACAAGCACAGCTGTATATACATCCATCTTCGAGCCTGGTACCAGCGGCCATACGCCGATACGCCAGCAGAGAAAAGCTGTCAGCAAGGCTGTATCAGCGGCCGGCGGCCGCCTGCAGCGGTTCGGCCTGCTGAGCGCGTGTGGCAGTCTGGCCCCTGTGTGCGCCCCGCATTCTCTCTCCCTGCAGGCCTCTCCGTCATCAGCCACCTCCCCGTTGCCCGTCGCATGCCACCGTTGCCCCGCCTTTTTGCCAGGGACAATCCATGAAGGCACACCGCGGCAGGGCGAGCACGCAGCGGCGTCTTATCCCACACGCCCGCCCATTCCCGCCGCACTGCCCCTCACCCTCTGCGGTGCCTATCAGCGCCGCGCATCCGCTCGCACGCACGCACGCAGCTTGCCCGCTCTGCAGCCCCTCTCCAAATGATTGTATGTTTATTACAGCGGCGCCCGTCAGGCGCGGGACGCACGCAACTGCGCGCACCCACCCTGGTCGCCTGCGGTCGCCCCGTCCCCTGCCCCCCACACAGAATTATTCATGCGCACACGCCCTTGCACGGGCCGCATGCAACAGCCCGTCACACGCAAGCCCGCCCGAGCGGCACACGCTCGCTTGGTGCGCACACGCCCGGCAATGCTCTGTGAATGTAGGTTGCGCCCACGGCGCGGCCCTTGCTGCTTGCACACGCGCCAGGGCCTGGATTGGATCCGGCCCGATGGAATCCAGTTAACTGTGGCCCTGCCAGTCCACGCCGCCAAGTAGGATGCTTCTCTGTGCCCTGCTGTGCGTGTCGGGGCCGGCGCAGCATGCAGAGCGGCGGCCGACGCCGCCCCGCATGTTTGAATGCCGTCGACGGCATGCACCCCACCCTTGCCCCCCTGCCCGCCCAGCGCAAGCCCCCTGCCCCCCCCCCCCCATGCGCGCAAGGACGAGCCTTGGTCCTCTCGTGCTGATGACGGGGTCGGCGGCATAAATGCAATATCAGCCTTGAAAGGGGGTAACAATGCAAAAGCAAACTTGCCAGGTCTTCTAGTGTAGTATTGGGGACAGTCCAGGGAATTGTTTAAAGGTTTTGGGTTCTGGTGCCGTTGGGCACTTCTGGCCGTGCCTGTGTGGTGTCAGGGTGCCGTTCTATGGCACCCTGCGGCGGCGGGCCGCCGCGCCCGGGTGCCGCAGGCGCCCGCCTTCCAGGGGGGGGGAAAATATCTGATTACTAATAACGGGTTGCTTAGGAAAACATGTGTTTTTCTGCGGTCCGAGCGCTCTGAGGCTGCTTGACTGCCCGCCTGGGGACTGCCCCCTGGGGGCAGTTTGGCACCCATCCCACGTGCGCCGGCGGCAAGCCGTGCCGCCCCACGGCACCCTAAACCTCGCCGCTGCGCGGCGAGGGTGCCGCCAAAACGGCCCCGAAAGTGTCCACAGTGCCGAAAATGGCACCAGGGTGCCGTTAAAAAACACTGGGACAGTCGGCCTGCTGCACAGCACCCTCACTGTCACAGTCCGGGTGTGGCCCCCTGCAGCTGCGCATGCCTGTGGGGTTGAAAGCTTCACTGACGGGGCACTGGAGCTTCGGTCTGCAAATTGCGTGCGGGTCGCACACCAACGTCTGCGCCGCCCAGCTCAGAGCCCGCAGTGCCTGCTCGCCCTGCCCGTGGTCCGGGGTTGTATAACAAGCTCGAAGGCCACGCACTCACCGCCATAATCCACGATCCCCGTTCCGGGCGGCACGCCTCCGACACGTTCAACGTATCTTCTCGGGTTCCCCCACCAAAATATTGTAAGGGCGCCAAACATGCTGCTCATGCTCGCAGCCGCCGTGCTCCTTGCAGCGGCGGCCGGCGGCGCCACGGCGCGGGTGAAGGCGCTGCCGCCAGCGGCGTGCCGCCCAGCCCCGCCGACCAACGTACGGTGAGTGATTGTCAGTCTGTTTTTTTTGCTTGTGAGTTATTTGTTGGTGCAGGTGGGGCAGTCCCTGGCTTTGCCTGCCGCCCACCACCGCGGCAAGCCGATTGCCGCCATCCGCCCGCTGCCCGCCGCCATCGCCGCTTGCGCTGCGCGCTGGCGCCTGCATCACAAGCGTCCTCAACAGACCGGTACCGCACCACTGCCTGCATGCATCCAGTTTTGCATCCGTCGGCGCTGGTGGCTCGGTGCAGGTCGCCTGGGACGCGCCTACCAAACTTTTTGGTGGCTGCCCAGCAGCGTCCTACAGGTTTGTGTCTTTGGGTGTGTTCGTGTGTTTGTGTGTGTATATGCTGGGGTTCGTGTGCGTGTGTGGGGGGGAGGGTTTTGCTGCTGGCTGGCTGGTTGGCTGGGTGGGTGGGCGGGCGGGCGGTTGGGTGGGTGGGTGGTGTTTTTTTGCCGTGCAACTGCGGACACATGGGACTCGACCCAAATCCCTCACCCTCACCCTCTGACTTCAAATTGGCAGCGTAAACCTCACACGCCTCAACGTGGTGGCCTTCAACGAGACCAACGGCGCCCTCGTGCTAGGAGCAACCCTTGCCAGCGCAATAGGCATCGAGGGCCTCAGCTACACCTTTGTTGGGGTGCCTAACGCGACGCGACTTATGGCGTCCGTGGCGGCGGCCAGCGCAGTCGACGCCGGCGGCGGCAAAGACTGGCCACAGCTGTCGGCGGCGGCGGTGTCGGCGCCGTTCCAGCTCTGGCCCTGCGATCCGGGGCTGCCGTGGCTGGCGCCGCCGTCGCGCGCACGATTGGAGGCTGTCGACGAGCAACCCTCACAGGCGCGGCCGCTGTGGGACTGGCCGGCCTCTGGGCAGCACTCCTGCCGTGTTGGTTCGCATTGCTTGAGGCCGACGACACGCATGAGTGTGCATTTGTCTGGGAGCAGCCATACAGGGGGGCCGCCAGGCTTAGTAGCTCAAGCTACACATAGGTCCTGCCCGGGCCAACTTGCGTCGCAATTGCTGCAAGCTGAGCCCACAAGACCGCCTCAGTGTCACACGTGATGCACAGGTGCGGCTTGTGTGGCATCATCCCGTCCCCAGAAGGTGCATCGTCGCATATCAGTGAGTGCTGGGACCTGATCAAAGGATTAAAGAGGCAAGGGGTGTCCTAGCAATGGGCTGATGGCCATCGCTGCTGCGTGTCCCGTTGCCACAGGAATGCGCCGTTGCCTTGTTTCTGTGTGCTCACGCACATCTGCGGGTTCTTTGAATCCCCGTTACTGCCAACAGGGTCCAAGCGTTTGACGGCAAAGGCAAGCTCTTGACCACGGTCAAGGTGCCCGCGGAGGAGTTTGCACGAGCAACATTGGCGCCAATGGAAGATCCTACGCCCTCTTTCACGTTCAAGGTGCCTCCGGCCATGGTCAAGGCCCAAGGCATACTTGAGTTCACCATTGCGCCCCTAAACGGTGGCGCCGCAGGCCCGGAAGCGCACGTCTCGGCGCGGCTGGACCTCGCGCGCCGGCGCCGCGTGCGACAGTGGGCCGACGGGAGCATGGACGACCTGACCAAGCTCCGCGGCGCCGAGCAAGAAGCCCCGAAAGAAGGGCCGCCGGGCTACGTGCAGCCCTGCGTGCCGTTGCCGCTGGAGGCGCCCCCACGCCGCCTCGACGTGTGGCAGCCTGGGCCCGAGCAGGGCGCGGCGGCCGGGCCCCTCACGCTCTTTGTTTGGCCGCCGTACCTGACGCCTCCCCAAGAGGCTGCTGCAGCCGCCGCTGGTGAGGGGGCCACGAGTGGCAACGGCGAAGCCTCCGGCCTGAGGGGATCCCCTCAGACCATCCCAGAGACCTGGGAGCCGTCGGCCTGCGTGGCTGCTTACGTCATCAAGGCCACCGACCCCACGACCGGGCAGGTCATCGCGTCCCAAACGGTGGCGACCATGAATCCCCTGGACGCCCGAACACGGGTGGAGTTGCAGCCAGGCTCGCCCCTGGCCGACGCGCTGCACAAGTTGACCGGCCCCGCAGCACGCCCGCTGGTGCTGTCTGCGGCGGCCTGCGGCAGGCTCGACCTGGCCAGCGGCAGCCCAAGGGACTGTGGGCCAACCCTTACCCTGCCGCCCGCCACCCTGATCACAGCCCCGAGCGGCGAGTTGCGGCTGTGCTCCGCTGTCATCCCTGTGCGCGAGCCAGAGCTACGCTTTGAATTCAACACCGAGAGGTTGACAGTAACCGCCAGCCAGCGTGACATGAGCGTGCCTCTGCATTATGACATAAGAGGGCACGCCGACATTGACTGTATCACGTCGTTCGACGCCGCCCTGCTCGACCCTGGCACCAAGGCGCCGCTGGCTGGCTGTGCACCAGAAGTGACGAGGCACTTTGACTCGCCGCGAGTTGGGGACCACGAGCAGGTGGAACGCTGGTTCAACTGCACGGATGCCCTCGCAGGCCTGGTGAAGGCAGGCGGCGCGCCCAAGAGGGTTCTGCTGCGGACCGTGGCGCGCCGTGAGCCGCTGGCTGGGGCTGTGCAGGAGGCGCTGCTACGCGTCGTCGCCGCACCGTCGCCGTACGCGATTGGCAACAGCCCGCGGCTGGTGGTGTGCGAAGAGGCACGACTGGACCGCCCGTTCCTCCGAAGCATCGCAAGGGCCACCGCCGGGCAGTCCGTCGTCGATGCGGTGAGCGCGCTTGGGTCGTGTGTATGTACCGGGCACTTGCATTGTCAACAAGGCCCGATTTCAGGAGGGGTTGCCTTTTTCCGGGCACCCCTCTTTCCATCCTTCAGAGCTGGTGGGCGGTCTTGCATCCGGCCTCGGTGCTCGTGTTTGCCGCCACACGCCTTCCCCCTAAACCATTGGCACCGCAAACCACTGCAGAAGAGCGGCGAGCTGGTCTCTCAGGCGAACGGCGACATAGTCGTCAACATGCAGCGCAGCGGCTCCGACAAACGCAGGTCGGCTTGCATTGACCTGTACAAGTGAGTAGCAGCAGGGGCCAAGTGGGAAGGTTGTGCTGCAGCACGGCGGGCGGGGTGTCAACGTTTGCCACCACTGGGCACTTCTTCAGTAACCACCAATGGCCGCCAGTGACGATGCAGCATAAAGCAATTGCCAGCGAGGCCCCAACACGTCGCTAGGCATACCATCGGCGTGCCGCCAAGACGTTTCAGGAGCTAGAGGCATACTTGCCAGATATGATCCGTATGGCAGCGCTTGCAATCCTCCTCCTTCCTTTCCTTCTCCCCCCTCCACCAACACGCCCGCAGCGTCGTGGTCGTGCCGGTCGCGCCCTCCGCCGGCGCCCCACGCTCGGTCATGTTGCGCCTGGTGGACCCGACAGAATGGTCGCCACAAATCACCATCAAGGGCGGCGGCCCGCCCGGGGCGCGCTTCTACGTCAACATCACTGCGGTTTCTCCGTTGTATGGCAGCAGCCCTACGCTGCAGACGGCTGTTGTTGAGGTGCCGCTGTCGACTGCCATTGTGCGCTCGCGGCAGGACGATGTGCTGTTGGAGAACAAACCAGAAGGAGTACTAATCGTGTTTGCTTCTGTGACTTCAAAAGGTGTCCGCCCGTTTGCCGTCAGAGAGAAGCTGACAGCGAAGCTGTACCAGCGCCCAGCGGCCGCCTGCAGCGGGTCGCTCTGCTGAGCGCGCGTTCAGACAGCACCGCAGAGGTGCTGGCACCACATGCCTTGCCCGCGTTGACCATCCAACGCCTGTAACCTGGGGACCGAATGGCGCTCTCATGATGTCAATCCCTGCTTGACCGTGGGGCCGCATAGGTGGCGGCTGGCGGACGCACAAGCGTGTGCCTCTGTTGGCAGGCGCGCAATTTCGTCCTGATGCAATTGCCCCCGGGATCAATGCCAAGCGGCTCGGAGTGACTGCGGTGCCTCCGCCGTCACGCCGCCGGCCAGGTCGTCGCCCGTCCCAGGGCACTCAACACCTACAGCCTCGCCCGCCCGTTACCAATGACGATCACCTAAATCACACGCCACGTCGGCTGATCTGCACCACCGTCCGGTGACAGCCGGTATCTATCTATTTGCGTTGGCCCAAGCGAACCACAACCATGCCGCTGCACTTTGTCGCCACGGACCTGGCCGAGCTGCTGCTTCTGGGCAAGGACGACGCCGGCAGCCCGGCGCCAACGGCGGCGAACGCCACCGTGCGCGCCCTCTTCGACGCCGCCCGGGCGCACGTGCCTGCGTACGCGCGCTTCGTGGCCAGCCAGCCGCCGCCGCCACCCCAAAGCAGCGAGGACGGCCCGCTGGCAGGCATCCCGTTCACGACGAAGGTCGGCGGCCGGGCCGTGGTCCCCTCGCAGCACACGCCCCTGCGTCGAGGTGCTGAGGCACTGGTACTGGAAGCATGCGCTGTGCTCTCAAGTCCGTGCATGGCAAGCACGCCCTGACGAGCAGGAGCAGCAGCAGCAGCAGTAGCAGGATTACCCTCCAACACCCCTGTCACCTTCTCCTCCCTCACCCCCACCCCACATGTAAACCCAGGAGAATTACTACCGGGCCTTCCCCCTGGCCGAGCGCTGCTGGGGCGGGTCCCTGGGCGGCGCCGACTTTGTGCACTTCTCGTCCGGCTCCTCGGGCCGCCCCACCGCCTGGGCCCGCTGCGCAGCCGACGAGGCCGAGGTCGCGGCGCGCTTCGAGCAGGCGGGCAGGGTTGGTGGGGTGTGTTGGTGGGGTGTGGTGTTGATGGCTCGTTGCCTCGTCGTTGTAGCTGTAGGGGTGGCCAACTGAGGTGGAATGGGAGGGGGGCCCGAAACCATGCATGCGCGGGCACACGGCGGGGGCTCACGGTCCCCTTTGTTACTGACGAGGCCGCTGGCCCCCCCTCAACCCGCCCGCCCTTTGCCAGGTCCTGCGGGACTCGTTCCAATGCCGCGGTCGGACCTCCCTCTGCGTGGTGGCGCTGCCGCTGGGGTCTTGGTGCGCCGCTGCGGCGCGCGACTCGGTGCTGCCGCAGCCCTGGCCTGCAAAGGGCGTCTGTGCACACACTCCCCATGTATGTGTTTGTGTGTGCGCACGCAGACAGCCGCGCCTGTCCCCGCTATACCCTCGCACGAGACACGCCCGCCTCGTACAAACCGCGCACGCGCTTGACCTGCGCTGGCGGCCGCCCCGCTCCTGTCCCCCCGCTTCGGCCAGGGTGGGCGGCGTGTTCACGACGCTGTGCCTGCGGCTGCTTTCTGACAAGGGTTACAGGCTCGTGGTGGTCACCCCGGTGAGTCCAGGGCGACACTGGTGACGCTTTTAAACGTTTGAGTCGGGTTGGCACCCACTTCAGTGCAAGAGGGCAGGGGACAGCGGGGCTTTGCGTAAACGTGGGACCGCCGAGCTAGGCCAAAACCCCTAAACTCCAAACACCCCAAAAGTAAACCCCTCCCCAGGGCAACCGGCCGCCCGAGATCATCCAAATCATCGAGGAGCTCGGCCCCAGCTGCGACCAGACCATCATCTTTGGGTGAGGGGAAGGAAAGGTGCTCTTTGGGTTCTGCACGAATACGGCTGCTTCAAGTTGCGAAGGCCGCCGGTTCGCAAAATGCCCTCAACCCTCCCTCCGTACGCGCAAGTGCCTTGCCCCAACAAAGGTGCGAGCCCTGGCGCACTCTTTATCCCCTCACGCCTAATGCCCGCCCAGGTACCCTCCGTTTGTGAAGGGCGTGCTGGACGAGGGCCTGGCGCGCGGCGTGGCCTGGGGGCGCTACGAGCTCAAGCTGGTGCGCGCGCGGGCTGACGGGTCCGGCAGGGGGATGAGGGGGATGCGGGCCGCGGGGTTGAGCTCAGCTGGGAAAACGACGGGGGAATGCAGGCTGTGGGGTTTAGAGGGGCTAAGGGCTTGAGGCGCCCCCTGGGGCCAGCTGGGGCGCATGGCCTGCGCTTGACGGCTGCCTTGCAAGGCCGGCTTCAGCTGCGGGGACCAAGCTGGTCGGGCAGCGAGGCGTTCTCCTGATGTACCAGCGAGCTTGCAAGCACGCGAGCGGGACAACAGGGCAGATTCCGGCCTGACCCCCCCCTTTCCACAACGCAACCACCTTAACCCCCGGCAGGTGCTCGCCGGGGAGGTGTTCTCTGAGGAGTGGAGGGCGCTGGTGGCGGCGCGGGGCGGCATCGCCGAGCCCCACCGGTCGGTCGCGTCCATCTACGGCACCGCGGACGCGGGTGCAGACCCGCCCCCAAGGGGGGCCAGGCTGGAGGGGAGAAATGCCCAGATAGTGGGGCGGGGGGGGGCGGGGTAGGGAGGGGTGCGGGGGTTTGGCGGGTCGGAAGGAGGCCGCGCCGAGATGTGAGCCTTCAGTCATTCACCCCTGCGGCGCGCCTCGCTCCTGCCGCGACCACGCCCCGCCCCTGCCGCAACCCCTCGAAACCCCCACCCCCCACCCCCCACCCCCCACCCCCCACCCCC
>VIYE01000230.1:0-11303 GCA_008037345.1 Messastrum gracile | reverse complement strand
GCGCCCGCGCACAAGCGGCGGCGTCGGCGGCGCGGCCGCGGCGCCGCTGCTCGTGTCGGCCTATGCTGCTTCCGGCGGCCGCGGGACACGGTTCCCGTCCAGCAGGCGTTACCTCTGGGACCGGACGCCCGCCGGGGCGCAGGTTCTCGTCAGCACGCAGGCGAGCGTCCGAGCGCGTGGGCTTGCCATTGCATCCCGGGGGAGGGGTGGGGGCGCGTCCCATGACGAAGCTGTCGACGGCCTTTGCCCGGCGCGCGTACACGCGCTACCGCGGTGCCCAGCGGGGTCCGAGGGACAAGTGGGCACCGCAGGGCCGAGGCGGCTTCGCCCCTTGTGCTCACACGAACTGCCCCCTCACAGCAGCGCACAGCGCCGCGGGTGGCCCTCCGCCGTTTTTCCCCGGCCCCACCCTCCCCCCCTCCACCTGGCCGCGAGCAGGACCTGGTGCCGCGCACCTCCATATCTGCGTCGGCGCTTGCCGTCGTCGCGGAGGCGCTGTCGCGGGGCGGGCGCGGGAGCGGCGGCGCGGGCGTGCAGCTGCAGCTGAGCCTGGCGGCGACGTCCACTTTTCAGCTGACGGCGCTGCTGCAGGCCGTCGACCCGCTGGCCGAGGTCGACCGCCAACAGGCAGGGGCCGGGCCTGCGGCGCCTGCGCACGGTGCCAACACCGTGCGCGTGGCCTGCGCTCTGGTGGAGCCTGGGCCATCGCCAGCCGGCGGTGGCGGCGCAGCAGCGGCGGCACAAGCGGCCCTCCACGATGCCGGTGGCGGCGACAGCGCGCTGGCGGCGGCTCTGGCAGCAAAGATGGATGCGACGCAGGGGCCCCCGTGCATCGCCGAGGTGGGCCTGGGCTCAGCGCGGTGTTCTGGGGTCCTGAGCAGGGCTCGCATGTGCCTGCTTGTTGTTGCCGCAAACGTCAGCAGCGCCCTGCACTCGCAAAGTGGCTGAAAGCGTGCAGCACATCTTCCCAGCCCAATCACCCACCACGCACGCACCCACCCATCCCCTCGCTCCTCGGCTGCAGATGTTTGCGCTGTCGGTGTGTGCGGTGCCCGCCACGGAGGAGCGCGCCGCGCCGTCGCTTGTGGGCCGCCTGCTGCTGCCTGGCTGCGGCCTGCTGCTGACGCCGCTCTTCACCAAGCGCCTGTGCCCCTCGCGGCTGTCCGAAGCGCTGCTGCGGCCGGGCCGGTTGGCGCCTGGCAGCGGCGGGTACCTCACCATGGACCAGGCCCGCAGCCTGCTGCCGCTGAGCGCCGACGACGAGAGCGTGAGTGGGGCCCGAACGCGGGACAAGGGCGGAGGGGCCGGCGCATGGGCGCAAACGAGCTTGGCAACAGCAGCTAAAGTTGGCATGGCGCGCTTACGCGTGCCGGACCACCCTTTTGCTATGGCTTGTCGACCCCTGCGCATTCTAACCAGCACCACTCCGTCTGCACGTGCTTGCTCCCTCCCGTGCGCTCCCTGGCACAGGCCCACACGACACCGCTTGTGGGCGTGTGGGTCAAGGGCCCCGACTCGCCCCTGCACCCCCTGGTGGCAGCCGCGTGCCTGCGCTTCTACTACGCGTCGACGCTGCTGGACCGCGCGCTCTCTGAGGACGGGGCCTTCCTGCTGCTGCTTTGCCCAGAGGGTGCGCTGCTGGGTGTTGCAGGAGGACGCGGCGTGTGGGGGCAAGCAAAGCCGGCGGGGCCGCCTGTGCAGGTGGCCAACAGCCGTTGTGTGCATCCCCCTGCACCCCCCCCTCACGCACCTGCAGAGTTCGCAACAGCCGCCGTAACACTTCTCTCTCAACGCGTTTCCAGGCCAGCCAGTGAGCTACTGTTACGAGGTGCGCACCACAGAGCCGGGCTGCCTCCCCCTGGCCTCCTACTCGCTCGAGGTGGAGCTGGAGCCCGCCCGCCAGCTGGCCCGCCACCCCAGCGGCCTCATCCCCCTGGGCTGGGCGGCCGACGCTGCGCCGCCGGCACCGCTGGCGCTGCCGCCTCACCGGCCCGCGGCCTCGCCTGCCAGCAACATCAGCGGCCAGGCCGGTGCCCTTGTGCGGCCTGCCTCACCAGAGCAGGCTGCGGCGCTTTCGTGGCGTATCGGCGCCACGGCAGGCGTGGCTGGCGGCAGTGGAGTGGCGCTCGAGCCCGCAAGGCCCGGGCCAAGGTACGGCCAGCCAGGGCTGCGCGGCAGCGCCAGCCCTGTCGCAGCTGCGTGCGCGCTCAAAATGCAGGCGCACGCAACAGCAGCGCCTGGGGGCCCGGCCATCGACGACAGCGAACCGCAGCCAAGGCCCAGCCCGCGTGGCCTGAGGCCCTACGGGAGCCCTGGCCTGAGCGAGGCTCGCAGCGCGGCCGCCTCCCTGGCGGCGCACCCGTCCCAGGCGCTGGGGGTGGAGGCCCCTTGGCAAGGCGGCTTTTCAGCAGGACAGGGCATGCAGCAGCAGCAGCAGCAGCAGCAGCAGCAGCATTCGCACCAGCACTGGGCTGCGGACGAGGAGAGCGAGGACGGCGGCCGGGCAGACGGCGTGCGGCTGGGCTCGCCCGTGCGCGTCGAGCGTGCCGACGCCGGGGCGGGCGCCGCCAGGGGCTCGCCCCCCCACATCGCGCCTGGCAGCCCCTCGCTGCCGGTGCTGCTGGGCAGCCCGTACTCGCCGTCGCCCCGCCATGTTGCCAGCGGCGTCCTCGCCGGCGGGGTGTTCTCGCCGGCGACTGCGCCGAGGGACGTGCTGCGGGACTCGCTCGACAGCGGCCGGCGCGGAATCAGCGCAGCCGCCACCGCCATTGCCAGTGCCGAAGCAGCAGTGCTGCGCGGCGGCGCCGGGGGACCGGCTGCCGGCCGTGCGAGCAACGGCAGCCCAGGCGCGATGTCAGGGGACGACCCGCTGCGGTGGTCGCTGCGGCAGTCCGCCCAGGCGGTCGGCGGCCTGGCGGCAGCCCTGGACGCGGCGGCGAGCGCACTGGTAGCGCCAGGCGCCGACGCCCCACTGGCCCCTGCACTGCCTGCCAGCAGCGTGCAGCAGCTGCAGCCCGCCGGTGCCGCGGCGGGCACCTGGGCGGGTGGCGACCCAGAGACTCGCGCCCTGCAGGAGGAGGTGGTGCGCCTGAGGACAGAGGTGAGGCTTGGCTTGGTGCACAAGCGGGCGGGTGTTCAGAAGCCCTTGCATGCAGCAGAAGCGCAGTCTCTGCCTGGGTTTCAGCTTGTTTCGTACACTCGCAAATTCTCTGCGCTTCATTTTCACATCTTCGAAACCCTCACTCGGGGACCCCTCCCTGCCGCGCTGCCACGTTGTGCAGTTGGCACGGCTGCAGCAGCTGCTCGCAGACGCAACCCGGCTGCCACCACCTGAGGGGGAAGACCTGGCAGGTGGCGGAGGTCACGTTGGCGTTGGCCCCCACACCCTGGGTGCTGCAGCAGCATCTCAGCCACGCCAGCAGGGCCTGCAGCAGTCGTGCGAACAGCCCAGCCACGACCATCAGCCGCCGCCGCCTGAACAGCAGCAGCAGCGGCGGCGGCATCAGCAGCAGCAGCAGCAGTGGGAACAGGAGGAAGAGCAGCAGCAGCAGCAGCAGCAGCAGCAGCATTGGAGGCAGCCGCAGCAGCAGGCCGAGCCGAAACAGCAGGGCGCCCAGTCCCCTGGCAAGCGCTCGCGCTTGTCGCGCAGCTCTGCGGGCGCTGAGGACGCCGGGCCCAGCGGCCTGGTGACGGTTGCCCCCCACAGCGCAGACGACTGCGCCGGGGCCGCACCAGCCGCACAGCTGGCCCAGCAGCCTGCTGTGGGGGCGCCGCTCGCCCCGCCCGCAGGGCTGCCGGCCGTCGCCCTGCAGCTGGCCGCGCCCCGCCGCGACAGGGCAAGAGGCCAGCCTGGCTCGCCCGCCTCAGCAGCAGGGGCCTGCAGCCCTCAGCACCCAGCCATGGTGGCGGTCGCCAGGGGCTCGCCTGCAACAACGGCAGAGGCTGCACATGCCAGCATGCCGGCCGCAGGGGCGGCCCACCCCCTGGACGCAGCATCGGCAGCAGCCCCACCCCAGCCAGCGACACCGCAGGCAGCCGCGGCCGCGGCTGCAACGGCAGCAACTTCGGCGGCGGCACCAGTGCCAGCACCATCAGCAGCGGCAGCGCCGGCGGGGGTAGGGGCTTCGCCTGACCCCCGCGATGGCCAGCCCTTGGGCAGCATCGCAGCCTGCGGCCCTGGCACGGCAACGCGTGAACGCCCGCCAGCTGCGCAGGACGGGGGGCTGGACAGCAGCAGCAGCGGCAGCGGCGGTGGCAGCAGCGGGGGCAGCGGCGGTGGCGGCGGTAAAGGCGGCGGCGATGCTGGGGCCAGCGGCAGGGGCAGCGGCAGGGGTGTTGGCACAGCCAGCTCTGGCGGCAAAGACAGCAGCGGCGGCGGCTCCAGCCCGTCTCACCACCCACAAGAGGGCCGCCGCGGGCCCGCGCGGGCTGCTGACTCCCCCTCCTCATCGGGCGGCCTTGGCTCAGCGGGCTCTGCCGACAGCGGCGCTGACAGCATAGGGCCTGTAGAAGTGCCAGCCCCTGCCAGCTCGTCTGTCACAGGTGCGCTTGTGTGACGCATGGATGCGAGCAGTGCAGCTTGCAGTGGTGCCTATGCGCTGGGGTTGACCTCAACACGGGCACGCCAACCACGCGCCTAATGATTTCGCCCCTGCCCCTTTTCCGCTGCCTTTGCAGGCGCGCTCGCGACGGTCGCCGCGCTCTTCCCTGGCCAGGCTGCGCTGTCGCCGCGTGCAGGGGCAGCTGCCGCCTCCCCCTCGTCGGCGACGGGGGGCCAGGCCAGCCCCGGCCGGCCGGGCACCGCCGCTCCTGCCGCCGTGCGCTCCAGCTACAGCATGGCACGCAGCAGCATAGCACGCAGCAGCACGGCGTTTGGCCCCGTGGGGCCGGTGGTGCGGACGCAGTACACACCCCTCAGCGGCGACGAGGACGACGAGGAGGACGACGACGAGCTCGAGGCCCGCCTCATGCGCAAGTACGGGCTCGCGGCGTAGCGGCAGCGGCCATGTGCGCCGCACGGCAGGGCGCCAAGGCCGAGGCCGCCCGTTCAGCAGCATGGATGCCCAGCTGTGACCGGCCCTTGTGTGTGCCGTTTTTTCCGCGGTTGGTTGATGCACCGGCGACCCAAAACCCTGATGACCAAAACCCAGGGTCCCTGCGTGGGACGCTGCCCTGGCACCTCTGACTCCCACGTGCACACAACTTGCTGACGCCCCCCCCCCACAGCCGCTATGAGAGCCCCAAGCCTTGTGGCCTCTGCAGCCCTCCCTCCAACCCCGGCTGACAGCGCAACCCCGGCTGCCTCTTGCCCCAAGCGCTTGCACACCCCTTTGCACACCCCAATCAGCGTGTCTTTGCGTTGGACTGCTTGGTCAGCGCTGTCGACTCGTTCTGCGCCCCCTGGCTGCTGCTTGCATTTTCAACCAACGTCAACCAAAGTAACTGGGCCCGACGGTTGTGTGAGACGCCGCAGCATGAGCCACATGACTGTTGGTGGGTTACTTTCATCTCCGGTGGCTTGCAGCTTTGCCAAAGCTGCCCTCATCGCCGCCGCCGCTGCTGCTGTTGCTGCTGCCTGCTTCTCCGCCGCCCCTGCTGCTGCCTCCATTGCCGCCGCCGCCGCCGCCGCCGCTGCTGCGGCTGCCGCCGTCGTCTGCAGCGTCGGCATCTCCATCCTCCGACAGCAGCGGCAACAGCCCAGCAGATGCCGCGAGGCCCTCGGCGAGCTGGAAGTATGCAAAGAGGGGGCCGTAGTGCATGTCGTACCTTTAGCAGGGGTGGGTGCAAAATTGGGCAACGGGTCAAGGGGTGAAACGGTGGGCTTGGCATGCCCTGGACATGCGTGTGCGTGGGGGCTTAGGGGCACGCGCAAGGTGGGGGAACACACCCTAAGCTAAGGCTCGAAACAGGCGCAGCCGGCCTCAGCCCGCCACCACTGGCACCCACCAGTAGTTGACGGCGACCACCCAGTCTTCACCCCGTCCTGAGGGTTCGGGTTCCTGGGCCACATGATGGTACCTGGGCGGACAGAGGCACACACGTCCAGCCGTCGAGGGGGCAAATAATACTGACACACAGGCACATTTCAGCCAGTCTGACGGCCGGCCCCAATGGAATGGAGCCCACATCAAGCCCGCCTGCCCTGCCCTGCCCTGCCCTGCCCATGGCGCTCGCACCACATGCTGGGGAGGAAGAGGACGTCGCCCGGCCCGATGGTTGCCACCAGCGGGGGGTGCAGGGAGGCGTCGAAGAACAGGGGGTACTGCCGCCGCGCCTGCGCGGGGTCTGTGGGCGCCCGAGTGGAGCGAGGGATCAACGGGAAGGCTACACGGCTGAGCCGCCGCACGTCACCAGCAGCTGCTCGCAAGCGGACCCACGCGTGTTTCAGGGGCTCAAAGGCATCCGGTCCGGGCCACGTTGCTTGTTGCGTCAACCCTCTCACCGCCCTGCCCCCTTTCCCGCCAGCGCTCTGGGCACTGCCTACCTTTGGGCTGCGGCTCCACGGGGCTCCAGGTCACAGGCCGCGGCGGGTTGCCGCCCTCTGCCGCGTCCAGCACGGGCACCAGCCGGCCCCCGGGGCCGTCGGGGCCGAACGCGGCCGGGGGCAGCTGCCTGAGGGCCATGCGGAAGGCGTCGCATGGCGGCAGCAGGTGGAAGCGCTTCGTCCCCGCCACCATGCAGTACAGGTTTTCGTAGTGGTCCTGGGGGAGGAAGGAGGGGCACGACGCACGAAAGAAAGGGTTGGGACGGGCCAGCACGGGGCCCATGGAGGGCGCAAGAAGCAAGTTGTACTGCAAAGTGGAGAGACCCCACAAACCCTAGAGCCTGGCACTCCACAGGTGCCAGCGGCGCCGCAAGCGTGCGCCTGCAACCCAGCTTGGACTGGGGTCGCGATCACACCTTGTGGAAGGTCGTCGCGGCTCGCTCGTCGCCGATCCACACGTTGACAGCGTCCGGGCCAGCCCCAAAAGCCTCCGCCGCCCAGGGCAGCTCCCGCTCCACGTCCGCAAGCAGCGGGGCCAGCTCCTCCGTGAGGTTGCTGGGCGGGGCGAGAAAGCGTGTAGGGGAGGGTAAGCGGTGGCGTTGCGGTCAAATGGCGGGGCTGAGGTGAGAAGGAGGGTGAGCGCTGGCAAAGCTGCCGGCAGGGTCACAGCACGCAGGTTCGTGTGCCCACGCCCGGTCAGGGAGCTGCCTCCCACCTGTTTTGATGCTGCAGGTATGGAATTTCCTCCGCCCCTTCGGACGGCTGCTGCTTCGTGTCGAAAAAGAGCTGGAGAAATTCGGCCAGGGCCATGCGCCGCTGGTGCGGCGTGCAGAAGCACAGCAGCGGCTCACCGTCGGGCCCAACTGCGATTTAGCAGGTACGGGGGGAGGGGGCGATTGGGGCGTGTGGGAACGCGCTCAAAATGACTCCAGGGGCTGCTGTACCCCAGCTGCAGAAGCGAATCCAACCACGCCGAATCGGTTCCCCACACAACATGAGCAACAAGCAGACCTGGGGGTGGCGTCACCCGGTCACAGTGTGCGTGCATGAGTGGCCACGCCGCCTGCGCTCACCTCCAAACTGGGTGACAGCTGAAGGCCACGCGTGTAGGGCGATGGGGGGCAGAAGGCAAGAGGCAACAATTGGCAGGAGGAGCAGACATGGGTATGTACGGTGTAGCACTGCTTTGCTGAGACCCCAAGACCCCACAGCTCAACACATAATGGACATGCAACGTGCGCAGGATCGCAGGGTGTAACGAAGGCGGTTGAGGAGGTGGCATGCGCGTGGCCGAGTGTAGTAAGTTCTTGGCTCCCCGACGCACAGCAGCCGCGAACGCACCGTCGCCGCGCCCGTTTGGCGTGACGTCGACGGTGACTTGCTCCTGCCCCGCAGCCGCCTCAAGGTGGGCGCGGCTCCACAGGCGGAGCGCGGGCCAGTGCGCCACGGCGCCGCGGAAGATGGCCGGCCTGTTGGCGGCCACGTAGTCGCGAAGGAACGTGACAGCGTCGGGGGCGCCGTGCACCTCTGCCACCTCGAGGCCCACGTCCAGCTCTGCCGACGGGGAGGACATGGGAGGGGGTGCGGCCACCGGCCACCACATCATGCACCCATGTCTGCCGCCTGCGCACTTGCCTTCGTTTGGCGGCGCAGCGGCTTGTCGGCGGCTGCTTGGCGCCAGGCCGCCAACGTCGCCGTCCCCCGCCCATCGCGCCGGCTCCCTGTCTACCCCGCTGCACCAGCTACCCACCCCGCCACTCCCTCGACATCTTCTTGAGCAAATCGAGCGCAGAGGCCATCTTCAGCGCGATCTCGAAACGCTGGCAGGGGTATGTATGTTTGTCTCATCCAAACATAGATGGGAGCATACGGATTGCATTCCGCGGTCGCAGGGGTGCGTGGCACAAGCACACGCGGACGGCGCGCTGCCGGCCGCTTTGCGATTGAGTCGGCGAGCGGGCCGCGGTCGTGCGCGGCCACGCGCGTGCGTGTAGGGGGTGTTGGGTGAAGGCAAGTGCTGCACAATTGAAGCAGGCCGCACAACTCCCCTTTCCATGGGCGGACTGGCAGCGGACTGCGATGGCGTGCAGTGACACACATCCATCACACCCTCAAACGCCCTCGAATTGATCACCTAGCCCACAAGGCCGCGCGGCCTCGACACGGCCAAGCGCCGGGTGACATCATTGGTCCAGCGCCCTCTGGAACCCATCCGGCAGCTGAAGCTTTGAGGAAACCGCTCTGCTTATTACATCCTCCTCACACACCCACGCCGAGGCCGTGGCCACTGGCTGCGTGCGCAACTCTCACAGATAGCAAAGGGTGCCGCGGAGAATTGTCACGCGGCAGCAAAATTGGGGCATCCCAGCGCACGAAGATAGGCAGCACGTTGCAAAAAAGTAGGGAGCACCCCCATCACAGCAATGCCGCGGCCCCACAACTGCACACAGGGCAGCACACGGTGGTCGCAAGGCCGCTTCAGCAGGCGGCTGACAGCCTCAGGGGGGCCGCAGGCCCTCGCGGGTTGAACGCCTCGCATGGCCCATGGGCTTGCCACGCGCGCGCACTGAGAGCCCTTTCCAGGCCGCTCGCCGCCGCCGCCGCCGCCGCCGCCGCAGGCTAGCCACCACAGGCTAGCCGCCGCCGCAGGCGCGCGCCCTCGTGTCCGTCACTTGTCGGACTTCTTGTCGTCGGGGCGCATCTCGTAGCCGCGGGCCTGGACGATGCCCTGCAGCGTGGGCTCGGCCGCCGCCGTTGGGAAGCGGCCGATCTGGGGCCGAGGTCGGAGGAGGGGGGCGTGGGAGGAAGGACAAGATGAGAGAAGGGCGCATGAGCGTGGAGGAGCGAGAGGGCGGATGTGGTGGCAAGCAAACGGTTGCCCGTTTGCTTGACAGGCACACGGCGCAATCTGGACGGGACATGCTCCGCCGTTTCCGCGACATTTTGAGGCAGCCAGGCCCCTCCTGCCTTTTGCCCCGGGCGCCTCGTGACCGCACTCACGTCGGGCTTGTAGTCGCCAGTGAAGGGCAGGTCAGCCTGGGCCCAGAGAGGGAAGGGGGGACGGGGCGGGCGGGGTGCAACGGGATGGGTGACCGGCCTGGACAGAGTTCCAACAAGCTGGCACACTGCCGCACCCCTCTCCCCTCTCCAAGAATCCCCCAGCTGGCTCGCCCAAAACTTTTCCAAACCCCGCACCGGCTGATCCCCCCCCCCCCCACGAGGCCCCACCTGGTACCAGCCGTAGATGCCGCGCTCCAGGTGCTTCACCTTGTCCAGGCCAGCCACGGCCAGCGCCTTGTAGCAGGCCTGGGGGGGACAGAGGGGTGGTCCCAGGTGGGAGAGCGAGGCGCTGGTGAGGGGCCTGTCGGGACTGCGCCCAACCCCACACCGCGGCCCCGCTGGGAGCCGGCCCGGGCCATCCCCGCCCCGCCTGGCTTACGCCCTGGGCACCCCTGCCCCCGCACCTGCAGGGAGCGGCTGGCCTTCCCCTCGGCAAAGTTGATGGACGGCTTCAGGGTGCCACCGGCCTGCGGGCAGGGAGTTGGCACAGGGGCAAGGGCACAGGCAGGGAAGAAGCTTGAGGGGCAGGGGCTGCAGGCGCGAGCTCATCTGCCCAACAACACAGCGGCCGGCAGCTTTGTTCTGTGCTGCGGACACCTCTCATGCAGGGCTGTTGATTGTGGGGCCGCTTGCGTGACCGCCCGTCCCTTCATCTGGAGAGGGGGCCTCCGGCCCACCTCGCAGGCGAAGATGACGCCCTTTCCGCCCGCGGCCTTCTTGAGCTGCTCCAGGAACTCGGGGTTGGGCTCGATGGGGTCCACGCCTGGGGGCGATAGCGCAAGGGGAGGGGGAGGGAGAGGGCGCGGACAACACAGCCTGTCAACCCCGGGCCGCCGCTGTGGCGCACAACGGCGGCGTCCCACTGAACAGGCGAAAGCCCACAGCGCAGGAAGCCCGACGAGCCCGCCGTTACCCGGCAGACTGCCCATGGCCCCACGCACACCCATTAAGCCATTCCAATCACACAAGCCGCCACGTGGCCCCACAGCGCCCACGCCCAGGCTGGTCACACAATCTTAAGGGCGGTGCCCACTCCCCCCTCCCCTGCTCATCGCAGGGCAGAGCGCGCGGCCCACCGTTGAAGAGGTACATGACCGTCTTGAGGACCTGGGGGAGGGGGGAAGGAACGCAAGCCGGGTGGATAGGCAAGGGTTTACCAGAGGCGGTTAGGAGGGCTTGTAAGTGTGCCTCACCCAGCAACTGCCCCACCTGTTGCATGACGGGAGGGGGCCCAGCAGGCCGCCCCCGTGCCGCGCACCTTCTTGCCGTCAAAGCCGCCGGCAAAGGCCTCGAGCTTCTGGTACAGCGGCACGTTGACGGCGCCCTTGGGGGCGGCGGTGGCGTGGTGGTCGGCGCGGCGCACGTCCACCAGCACCCACTCGCCCCCCTCCACCAGCTTGGACGCCTCCTCGGGGGACACCGTCTGCAGCCCCTTGGAGCGCAGGAACTGGTAGCACTGCGCGCGGAAGGCGGGAGGAAGGGGGGAGGGGCGGGGGCGTTTTCGAACAGGAGCAGCAGGCCCCATGCGCGGGGCAGCGCGGGCTTGGCGCCCGAGCGCGCCGGGCAGCAGCGCTGCAGCTATGTGCAAAGCGGGGAAACCAAGCTCAGCCGAGCACTGAGGTTGAGTTGCGTGCTGTCGCACGGCCGCGGTCGGCGGCCGCGGTGACGAGACGGGCAGCCGGCCGGGCCGCCAGCGGCATGCGTGGATGTGGCCGTGCAGACCGCGCGGCGTGATGTGAGCGGTCCCCCTCAAAGCGCA
>VIYE01000223.1:0-10856 GCA_008037345.1 Messastrum gracile | reverse complement strand
GCGGGCGCCACGCCGCCCTCCTGGGCGCCCGGCAGCCCCTCCGCCTCCGCGGCGTGGCTGTGGTTGAGCGAGGGGCCCAGCAGGGCCTCGTGGAGGGCGCGCCGGGCCCTGAGGATGGCCTCCGAGGGCTCCTCGCCGGCTCCACCTCGCTGCGCCCCGCGTGCGTCCTGCTTGAGCACCGCCCAGCACCTCACCGCCGCCCTGCTGCTGCTGCTACTCCTAACGGACGCCAAGCGGGCCTGTCGGGGCCGCCCAGCGGCCGGCCCGAGCCCTCCTGCTTTCTGTCGTGCTGCCAGCATGATTTCTGGGTCGCTGCTATACTACAGTCCCATGTGTGATCCCGGATGTACCGATGCCCCCGTTTTTGAGGTCTGGGGCTGGCGCAAGAGGGAGCGAGGCCGTTGAGGGGGTGATGCAGCAGCGGCAAGGTCGAGCCGTGTGTACGTCCTGCGAGCCCCGTCGCTGGTGTCGTGAGCCGATCAGGTGCAATGGGACGCGTTTGAGGCGGCCGCAGGGGCTGCAACGCGGCGGTGCAAGCGGGCGCTGGAGCTGCAGGTCGCCGCGATGCGGCGCTTTTTGGAAGCGCCCCGTTCGAAATCCCAGCCGCCCGGGCCGCCCACCAGCGCCTTGCGCCCGATCGGCTGGGCTGCTGGCAAGCAAGGCAGCTGCCCCAGGTCGACAGATGCGCCCCACACGCCAGCGCTCGCGGCGGCGGCGGCGGCGGCGGCGGCTGGGCCGCGGTAGGCGGACTGCGAGTCTGCGACTGCGCCGCCGACTCGACAAGGAGGCCACAGCTCAGAGCCGCGGGAGCCAATCAGAAGGCTTACAGACGGGCACGATGCTGCCGCCACCGGCTGCCCTCACAAAGTCAGGGCCGCCACGCGCCTGCCACGGGGTCCCTCCTCCCGCCGCTGGAGCACCCCCGCCAGCCGCACGCCGAGCATTTACGCACCCTCCAGAGATGACACCTGGCACCACGTTTGCCCCTCTCCCCCCCCCCCCCTTTGCCCCACCCCCCCCCCCCCCCCCGCCACAACGCGGACGGTCACACGCGCACGGAGGCCTTGCGCTCGGCCTCCAGCGCCGCCGCCTCCTCCTTCTTGTACTCCACAAAGTCGGCGTAGGGCTTGGGGTGGTGCGCCCAGCAGGGCTTGGAGAAGAAGTCCTGGCGGTGCGGGGGGGTTTGGGGGCAGGTCGGGCTGGCATTTGGGGGAGGTGGCACAGGCAGTGGGGGTGGCGGGCGGCGCAGGCAGTAGCGGGGGAGGCGGCACCGGCGGTGGGAGAGGCAGCGCGAGCAGAAGCGTGTTGGGTAGGAAATCACGCAACCACCCTGCTGCTTTGCACCCTGCTGCTCCAGCCACCACCAAACAAGCGCGGCCCGCGCGACCCCGGGCGAGCGCACGCGCACCTTGACCTTGGGCACGTGCTCCTGGACCAGGACGGGGCCCTTCTTCTTGGAGGCGCCGTGCTGGTGGGGGCGGGCAATGGGGGGGGGGGTGATGGGGGCGACGGCGCCAATAGGCTGCCCAAGAAGCAGGCGAGCGCGCCAAGCCAAACCCCTGGCCTCCCTCAATCGGGTGGCCTGACCGCCGCTTGCCATGAACACATGCCTGCCGGCGGGGAACGGCGTGCAGGTGGGCCAGCACACAGGGCACAGGCCACAGCAGCAGCTCTCTCGTGGGCTCGCCCTGCCATAACAAATGCAGGCGGTCTGCCACGGCCTGCGGCTGGGCCCGTCAACAGTAATGCGCAGGCCGCGCCCCCATAGCCCCACCTTGACCAGCACGGCCGCCACGTCGTCGTGCCCCATGTTGGCCGCCCAGTGCCAGGGCGTGTCGCCCGCGTTGTTGCTCGCGTCGACCTTGGCGCCCAGCCGCAGCAGCAGCGCCGCGCCCTCGGCCCAGCCGGCGAACGCGGCGTTGTGCAGGGGCGTGTTGCCGGCGGCCTCCACCTCGTTCACGTCCTCCCCCGCGTCCACCAGCAGCACGATCTCTGAGGCGTTATATTTTATTTTGGGGGAGGGGAGCACGGGCGGTCTGCACAGGAAAAAGTGAGGGGTCTGGTTGACGTCTGCGCGCCCGCTCGCGCGCCGCGGCGGCTGGTAGGCTTGCAGGTATGCACGCAAGCATGCATTTAGGCGTGGCATGTACCACCCGCGAGCGCGAGCCCGTATCATCATTTGCGAGGCCGGCCCCGCAGCCCATGCTCCCACGCGCCCTTCTCCAAACGCCCTGCACCGTCCCTTGCGCGAGGGCCTGTAGCAGCAGCAAGCAGACGCCGACGCGCCCCCTTGCCACCCCGCCTTCTGTGCCCCCCTCTCGCCCACAACCCTTACCATCCTTGCTCTGGTTGAACACCGCGCGGTGCAGCCGCATGTTGCCGACGCGCCCCTGCCCGCGCACGCTGCCGCCCCCGTCGGGCTTGACGCCCTTGGGGCCGTCCCAGGTCGGGAAGGGGCCCGACACCTGCAAGGTGGGCAGGGATAATGCAAGGATAAAGGCAGGAATGGGTTGGGGCAGGGGGATGGGCGAGAGCGCCGCAAGGGCTGCAGCCGCAGGCACCGCGCCTGGCCGGGGCCGCGCGGCCTGCCCGTCGCCCGTTGCGCGGCTGCTGCCCTTCCTGGCGCGCCCCACAGGCGGCACCCACGTTCTGCCACCACGGGTTGACCTCCATGGCCGCCTGTTGCCTACGCCTCCTGCTCAGCTGCGCTGCTGCTGCGCTGCTGCTGCGCTGCTGCTGCGCTGCTGCTGCGCTGCGCTGCGCTGCGCGGAGGCAGCGGGCCGACTGCCGCAGCGACGGCGTGGGAGGGCGCGATCACAGCGCCTGGGTAATGCCGAGAAGCAATCAACACGCTCACTGTTGCACAACAGAAGGCTGCCGACCTGCACATGGGCGGCGGGCACCGGCCGCGCCACCATGGGCCGCTCCTAGGGGGAGCTTCAAGCGCCTTGGCCGGGCGCTCGCGCGGGGGTGCGGCATGGTCGCTGGTCAAACGCCGCTGCCAACGTCTCACTGCACATGTGCGCACGCACCAATCGAGCGCCTGCTCGCAGCGGCGCTTGCCGGCCAGGGCCTTGCGTCCGGCGCCCTTCAACGCCGACTGCGCGTTTGTCATCGCGCGAAGCGGGCCTCGGGCAGGGCTTCTTCCGGCGGCATTACCAGGTCACAGAGGCGATCTTGTGACTTCAAAGACCCATTTCTACGGCCTGAGCGGCCACCAGCTGCCCCGCATTGCGCGCCCCGCGGTTGCGAAGGCGTCGACCTCCACCGCTGGCCACCGAACGGGGCTTCTGGAATTTTGAAACGTCCTTAACGCGACACATTATTGCGTCTAGAACCTCCTCAGAGGCCCCATCGCCAGCGATCGACGCCTACCGACGCTCCGTCGAGTCGTGAGGGCGGGAACTAGACTAGAAGCCATCAAGATGAGGTCCCAGGGCCTCGCATTCGTGGCCATCGCGCTGCTGGCGGCCTCGCGCGCCGGTGCGAGCGTGCGGCGCGTGCAGGGCGGGGCGCCCGTGTAGCAGGCAGGCGCGCGCATGAGCCGAGCTGCATGCATGGACCGGCATGCGCTGCTGCTCCCGGCCCTGCCGCTGTGTGTGGTCGTGCACACAGCACCACTGCCGTTGTGGCCCAGGGCAAAGGTGCCACACACTCGAGCAAGACCCCCACCCTCCACCGGTCGCCCCCTGCACTCATGCCGTGGCGCAGTCCGCGCGCAGTCGGGCCCCTCCGTCCCCAAGCCCGCCATGGCGGCCCCCGCGTTCCAGCCCACCCACGGCTCTGGCAGCGAGCGCTTCAAGGCCAGCGGCGAGGAGCTGAGCGTGCCGCCGCTGCCGACGACGACGCCCGCGGTGCGGCCCGATTACTACGCGCCCAAGCCCGATTACTCAAACCTGGCCAAGTCGTGGCAGGACACCATTACGTCGGCGGTCAACAGCACCGGGCTGTCGACGAGCGGCACCTGGACCATCAACGACGTGGTCAAGGCGGTAAGGGTGGCTGGACCGCGCCGCGGCGGCTGCGGTGGCGGCGCCCTCAGGTGGAAGAAAGCCCAGCTCGTTCTGGCCGCTGGCAAACGCGGAGCTGGCAGCCGGCCGCGCCCGCTCAAGCCCGCCGCCCTCCTGCAACGCCCCGCCCCTGTTCCTCGCCTCCTGCACCCCTCCTTCTGCATTTCAGATGACCGGCAGCATCACCAAGATCGCGGACATGGCCCCCAACGAGACGCTCGCCGACGCCCCCGCCGCCGTTGGCGCCCCCGGCAAGCCCCTGCTCACGGTGACCCAGTCCAACGTGACCGCCCACGAGTTTGCCTCCAACCTGCTCTGCAAGGACGGCCTCAAGCTGACCAACTGCTCGGGCAACAACCCCTGCAAGGGCCACCGCTGCCTGCCGGGTTCCGTGTGCCTCGTCGACATGTGCGGCGGGTGCAACGCCAAGTGCATCAGCTACGCAGAGATCGGGCTGGGGTTCAACAAGATCATGGCCGCCGTCGGCCTGTCCGGTGGGGGGCCCGGGGTGGGGGCGTGCCGTGGGCGGGCGCGAGGGCGGGGAGGGGGCGAGCCGAGGGGGGCGGCGAGTGGTGTTGCAGGCATGGCGCCGCTGAGGGCGGCCTTTGGCCCCACATAGTTGGAGGCGCGTCAGGAATGTGCTGCCTGGCCGGGGGCTCGCGCCCCACCTTGCAACTCGGCAGCTGCGCCCCTGCCCGTCCTCATCGCCCCGCCCGCACCCCCCGCCGCGCTCTCCCCCCAAACGGCCGCGCAGCCACCGGCAAGGACGCGCCCACCCCCAACCTGCCCGTCGTCGACAAGCTTGTCGCCAGCGCCAACCGCCTGGCCAAGAGCCTGGGCCCCAAGTGCGGCGTTAACCAGATCCCCGACGGCCCCTTCCACTGCCGCAACTGCACGGCGGGCACCGTCGCGGCGCCGGGCGACCAGGGATGCACTATCTGCGGGCGCGGCAGGTGGGATGGGCGGCGGCGGCGGCGGGTTTGGGTGTGGACGGGCTTCGGGTTGCGGGCTTGTGGGCTCGCGTGCTGGGGGCTGCACGCAAAGGCCGGCTGCGGTGTCTGCTGCATCTTCAACCCCTCCTGCATCAACCTGGGCCGCCTCCCCAAAGGTATGCGGACGCCAAGACGGGCACCTGCAAGATGTGCAACCCCGGCTACTACGCGCCCAGCCTCACGGGCAACCGGTACTGCCTGCAGTGCGCCGCCAACACGTGAGTCGCCGGGGAGGAGGGGACGGCTCCGGGGCCCGCGCCGTCGCGTCGTGGAGTTGTTGGGTGCGCTGCGAACATGGCACGCATGTTGCCACTGCTGCCGCCTGCGCCTCATGGGCCGCCTTGGCCTGCGGCCCGCTCCCTTCCGCTTGCCCATGCCCCCCTCAACCCCTTGCAGGTTCACGGCCAAGTCGGGCTCGGGCTCGTGCACGCCCTGCCCCCTGGGCTTCACCACCCGCGGCCTCAAGGGCCAGCGCGCGTGCGTGGTCTCCCCCACCGCCTCCCCCTAGGCCCCTGCAAGTGTGATTTTTGCCCCGCGGCCGCCGCGCAGCACGGCTGGGCCAGAGCGCCCGGCGCCCTCTGCGCCGCTGGTCGCCGCAGCCCTTCGTCCCTTAATCCATTCATTGCGGAGGCCCCGCCGAAGCGGAGGCCCCGCAGCCGCAGCGCTGACCCAGAGTCCCTTCGGCCGCCGTCACCCGTCCGGCCGCGGCCCCCCAGTGGCCGCCGGCCCATGCCAGCACCTGAACCCCTTCCTTTCAGTGGCCGGAGCCCATCATCCGTTTGTAGATTGCTCCGCCACGCACTCTGCGCGCCCGCCGCCTGGGCGACCCGCAAAGGCCACGACCTGTGGAAAACCCCTGGCCACCGCCTCCATCTGAAGGGCGCGCGCCTGCCTCCTCCCTGCTTCGCTCTGTCTTTGCCCGCGCGCGGCACGCGCCGCGGTGCCCTCTGCACCGTGGCGCCCCTCGCCCGCGCGGCGCTTTGTGCATGCATGGTCTCCGGCCGAGGCCCGCACTGTAAAGCTGTCCACTTATTCTTGGGGCTTACGTAACAAAGGTATTAAGTAGCCGTTTGAGCCCCGCACGGTTGCGCCAAAGGGCGCCCGGCCTCGCGCGCACAGCCACGCACACGCCGCGCTGGCCAACAGGCGCGTGGAGGTATGGAGCGAGCAATATGTACGCAAGCGACACGCCAAAGCCGTGCATGCGCTGCTGTCGCTCCCCCAAGGGCTGGCCGGGCGAAGGCCAGGGCGGGATGCCCCGGCTTGCGCCCCCAGCTCCGCGCTTGCGCCCCCAGCTGCCCGCACCCGCCCATCGACCGCGCTCATTCCCCCGGCGCGCCGCTGCTTAAAACATTTCCCAAACGCCCGTGTTAGTTGTTTGCAGGCTGCTCACGCCGCTCTACGCAAGGAATTCGGTCAGACCGCTCGAGCGAACACATCCAGCGACCACCATGGCCCGCTCCGTCCTCGCAGTGGTGGCCCTGCTGGTCATGGCACACGCCGCCAGCGCCAAGTTCCCTCGTGAGCAGGGGCCGCGGGGGCCTGTGCGGGCCGCGGGAGTGGGGATGCTACAGACCGACTCTGGGCCTCTGAGCGGCGCTGCCGATTTAATAGCAGCAAGGGTCGGCATGAAAGACTCCCGAGGTCGTTTAGACGCGGGCTGCAGCCAGTGGGGCCACCGGCATGCGCTGCGCCGCGCGCGCGCGCGCCGACGCGCTGCCGCTGCTGCGCCAGGGGCCCACAGCTGCCGCTGTGCCCGTGGCCGCCGCCGCCGCCCCCCTTGCCACGCCCCAAGTGCCTGCCCCAGGACGCCAAGTGCATCCACCACCACCCCTCCAGCCCGGGGCCCAACCGCCGACGCACCCCTACCCCGCCTTGCCTTCCCCACCCCCCTCTTCCAAACCCCTCCCAGCGCTGTCGCTGCCCAGCTTCCAGCTGCCCAACGTGACCGAGTACCTGGAGGCCACCAAGACCGAGCTGCGCGCGGTGGCGCAGTCCGTGGTGATGGCGCAGGTCGCGGTGCACCCCATCAAGTGCCCCAACGGCAAGCCTCTCGTGACGTGCCTGTGGAACGTGTGCGAGGGCAAGTGCAACTCGACGGCGATGTGCCTGCCTGACTACTGCGGCTCGTGCGGCCACAAGTGAGGCGCGGCGAGGGGGCGGAGGAGCGGCGCCGGGCGCGAGGGGGGTGGGGCCAGGAGGCCGGGAAGGGCCGGTGGTGATGACGCGATTCGCTGCTGTTGGCGAGGGGTGTGGAAGCGCGCGAGTGCGCCGGCGGGGCGTGCCCCCCAGCACGCGCACGCGCCCCCGGCCTCCCAACCCCCACCTGCCGCTGCAACCCGACCACCGCAGGTGCATCGCCCTGAGTGTGCCCAACTTTGACGTCAAGGTGCCCAAGCTGCCCAGCTTTGACCTCAAGTTCCCCAACATCAGCATCATCCCCAAGGTGCGCGTTGCCCGTGCCCCACGCGCCCACAGCACTTGCCAAAGAGCCTTTCAGCGCCGCCGCCCCTGCCGCACGGGCTCGCGCCTGGCCGGCTTTTGGGTCCCCGCTCCCAGCCGTTGGCCCCCCTCCCGCGCCGCCCTCTCACTGGTCTGGGCCCTCCCCACACCTGCCGTTGGCGCCATCCCCTCGCCCTCTCCCCTCCCTCAACCCGACAGCTGCCCTGCGGCCAAAACGAGGCGATCAACGTGACGGCGACGGCCTCGTCGCTGTTTGCCAAGAACCCCAAGATCGCCTGCAAGACCTGCCCCGCGGGCACCGTGTCCAAGCCCCTGTCGCTGTCGTGCACGGTGCGCTGTGGGTCGGCGAGGCGCTTGCCCAAGCGGGACGGCTGGTTTGAGAGTCTGACCCAAGGGGCGCGCCGGCCTGCGGGCGCCGCGGCTCCCACCCTCGCCGACCCGACCCCCAGCGGCCCCGCCTCACGTCCTCTCGCGTCCGCGCCTTTCTTTCCCCCCCTTTGCGCCCCCAGCTTTGCCCGCCCGGCACCTACGCCGACCGCGAGAAGGGCACCTGCACCAAGTGCGCGCCTGGCACGTATGCCAAGGAGCTGGGCGCGACCGCCTGCAAGGCCTGCCCCGCCAACACGATGGCCCCCATCAGTGGGTCGTTCGGGTGCATCCCCTGCCCGCTGGGCTTCAAGGCGGCCGAGGAGGGGTCTGCCAAGTGCAGCTTTGTGGGCTTCTGAGCGGAGGGGGCGATGAGGGGGCGGGCCACGTTGAGCCCGAGCCCCCAGCGACCGCAACTGCAATCCAGCTCTTTGGCCACCAAGAGGGCTGCCCGGGCCCGCCGCCATGTGTGGCGGGCGCCGCGCGCCCGCGGCCCCTTGTTTGCATGCGCTGCCGGCAGCGGCCGGCCCCAATGGCTGAGCCACCCCTGCGCAGCTCGCGGCCCGCCGGCGCGCCCCTGTTCCTGCTCCCGTCGCCTGCAATTTGGGCGCGTCCACGTGCCCTGTGTTACCTGGCCGGCCTGCCCGTGTAAGGACTTGCAATTTTGCTCCACGCGCTTCCGTACGTGGGTTTGTTTCCTGTTCGGTTGGCTCGAGATGGCCGCCAGGGATTGCCGCCGCCAGCGCCGCTGAGCAGTCTGGAGCAGCTCCCTACCTGCCGGCGGCCAGAAGAACCGGCCCAGCCCGTGTTGGTAAGGCTAGGAAGCTCACGGGAAGGTGCGCGTGGCTTCCGGTGCCAGGCGGAGCCGCTGGGCGACTCCGAGTTGCGGAGCACCACCTCGGAAGCCCTAAATCGATGTTTTGAGATGCACTTGATCTAATACACGGCCCAAGGCATGCCATGGAGGGCTTTCGAAGGCTGCTCCTTGTAGGCGCGGTGCTGCTCGCGACGGCCCTCTCGGCGCAAGCAGCCATACCAGGCGAGCATAAAACGCGTTGAGAAACTGCGGGATGCGTGCCGCGCGGCCATTAGGCCCTCGGTGGCCGGCGGCGGCGACGACGCCGGGGCGCGACGCGACTGCAAGCCGTCATCAGCGCTGGGGCCTTTCCACAAGCTCCCAAATTGCAGAGCACCAACCCGCCTGCGCTCCTGCACGCGCCGCACGCGTCACAGACTGCCCGGCCGAACAGCCTTATGGCGAGTGCGCGGCAGGCAACCCGTGCGCCGCCAGCCCCTGCGGCGCGGGCTTCTGGTGCCAGCTGGGGTGCGGCTGCGCCTACAAGTGCCTTGGCAACAGTGAGCCGCGCCCAAGGGCTTGCTGCAGGGGGCCTGGGGGCTGCTTGGCGGCAGGCCAAGGGGGCGCTGAGCTGCTGTGCGACATGGCTGCGGCCCCCTGGGAGGTGCTGGCTGCATTCATCTGGAACCGCTGCCGCCCCTCGCAGACATTGTGACGATAGCGGCGGCCGACCCAGCGGCCGCCAACCCAGCAGCAGGGGCTGTCGCGGGTGGCGCGAGCCCACGGCTGCTGCTGCCGTCGCCGGCGCCGGCCCCTCAGCCGGGGCCCGCCGCCCCGGCGGAGCCGCGCGCTGCGCCGCTTGCCGGGCCCGCGCCGTGGCTGCAGTGGCCCAAGGTTAGGTTCGGGGGTAGGAAGGGCAGCAGGGCGGGCATAATGGGCCTGCACGCAAGCCTCGGGCGCGTGTGGGTGCGGTGTCCCATCATTCAAGCAGCGCTGTCCACTCGGCAAGCAACACAGCTTCACGCCCGGCGGCCCCTCTGGCAATGCAGGCGCCCTGCCAAGACAACGAGGCCGTCAACGTGACGGCCACGCTGCGCGCGCTCCCCTCGCTGCTGCTGGGGGGCCAGCAGCCCGCGGTGGTCTGCAAGGCCTGCCCGGATGGCACCGTGTCCAAGCAGCCGGCGCTGGCGTGCACCCTCTGCCTGCCGGGGTGAGCCCAGCGCTGTCGATATTGACATGAGACGCCGCTCGCCGCTGGGCGCGCAGGGGTTTCGCCCCGCCATGCCTGCTCGCTTGCCGGGGGGGCTGCGTGGGTGCAAGCACAGAGAGAGACAGGCCGGCCGAAGCCCTCGGAACCACCACGCCCAATCGCCTGCCTCCCGCCGCTGCCCGCCACACGCAGGACCTTCGCCGACCGCCAGCTCAGCGCGTGCCGCAAGTGCGCCAAGGGCTATTACGCCCCCGCCCCCGGCGCCCGCTTCTGCTCGCCCTGCCCGCGCGACACCGTTGCGCGGCTGGCGGGCAGCCCGCTGTGCGCGCCGTGCCCAAAGGGCTCCAGCACGGGCGGCAAAAAGGCGCAGGCCGCCTGCGCTTTCGGGGCGTCGCCCGCCAAGCTCTGAAACGGCCAAACCTGGCCAACGCATTAGGCATAGGCCGTGCACGCAATGGCCGTGCTTTCCCTCTAGCACCTTGCCCACGCGCGGCGTCGGCCCGTGAGGGGTTGTGGCCGCAAGGAAAGCCCCGCTTGCGGCGCTGGCTAGCGGCTTTGCCTGTACGAACACAACCGTCGAGGGCTCGCCGTCGCTCGCGTGCCGCGCCGCGGTCGACCCTTGCGTGCTGAGCAGCAAGTGCGCTCGCCGCAACGCTCCCCTTCTGTGCCCCATTTAGCTGCACATGCACTCTCAGCCCAACTGGAATAGCGCCGCGTTTACAAGCGCCCTCTGTGCTTGGTGTAAACATGCAGACGCGGTGGACCAAAAAAGGGGCACACTTCTGTGCCCGAGCGGGCATGCGCACGCACGAGGCAGGCTGCAGCCGCGGCTGCAAGCCTGCGTGCAGGCGGCGCCAGCGCCTCTGGGGCTGCAAAAAAGGTTGCGGGTGCAGGCGTCCGGCGGAGGAATGCAAGGCGAGGCAACACTGCGGCACGAACAGAGCAGGCAGGCGGCCAGGCCCTGCCCGCCTGCAAACCCTCACCGCCCGCCCGCCGCCGCCGCCGCGCCGCCGCCGAAC
>VIYE01000213.1:0-10032 GCA_008037345.1 Messastrum gracile | reverse complement strand
CAGCGCGGCTGCGGCCGGCCGCTGCCGGTCGGCCGGGGAACCGGCACGCGGCTTAGCGCGGCAACAGCCAGCCCTTGTTGTGCGGCGGCCCCCAGCCGCACGCACGCACCCAGCCCTAGCGTGGCGGCCGCCGCCAACCCCTGCCACGCCCACAAGCAGCTCAGCGCGGCCGCAGCCAGCCCTTTTCGCGCGCCGCCGCAGCGAAGCGCACCACCTCGCCGAAAAGCAGCTCGGGCCGCTCCAGGGCCGCAAAGTGGCCGCCCGCGGGCATCTCCGCCCACTGCTCAACATTATATAAGGCGGCCGCCCAGGACCGGGGCGGGCGGTAGAGCTCCTTTGGGAAAATGGCGACACCGGCGGGGGTGGGGGCGTAGCCCGAGAGGAGGCACGCCATCTCGGCCCTGGGGCGGTTTTGGAGGTTTTTTTGCGCGTGGGGACTTTGCATTGGCCGCACGAGGTGGGAGGACTTGGCAGGGGCCGGCCGCTCGCGGGGGCTTGCAATGTGGGTGCATGGCAGCCTTCCCCCTCGACTAGAAGCGCCCCGCCACCCCCACCAACCGGGCCAGCGGCCTGTTGCACAGCCGCAACCACGGCACCGCGGCACCATAACCGCCCTTGGACTTAGCATTTGACAAGCGCGTGCGACCCCGCCCTCGCCGCATAATCCCGCGCCCCACTCACCGGTTGGCCAGCGTCTCCTTGTACAGCCGGATCGACGACGCTATGCGGCCGCCGAACCAGTAGATGCAGATGTTTGTCAGCATCTCGTCCTTGGTGAAGGCGCCCTCTGGGCTGCCGTCGTTGTCGGACCAGGTCTGGGAGTTTTGGCAGGGGGAAGGGGGGCTTGGGGGTTGTGGGGGTTCCGCTGTGTTGGCACGTGCACGGCCTGAGAAGGCCCTGGCCAAACAGTCGCGGCCGGCCAGTGCAGCAGGGCCCCGCCCCGCCTGCCCCGCATCACAAGTCCGGCGCCGCACAGGTCATGGGCTGCTGCAGGCGGGCGCAATTGAGACAGCCCCACAGCCGCCGCCGCCCACGCGTCCGCTGCCGGCCCCCAAGCAGCTGCCACCCCGGGGCGCAGAGCCCAAACTCGCCAGCACCCCAACCTGGGCCGAGCACCCTCCCACCCCTCAGCAGCCCTGATGTTCCCACCCTAAACTTCTCCAGGATCCACGCGCCCAGGCCGACGGGGGAGTCTGTCAGGGCGTAGGCCAGCGTCTGGGGCTTGGTGCCCTGTATCCGCTGGTAGGCGGTTTCGTACTTCTCGAACCGCCGCATGTCCTGTTTTTGAGGGGTGCGTTTGGATTCAAAAGTGCCTTGAGAACGCTCTCACAGGCACGTAGGCAAGGCTGGGCACGCCCGTTTGCTGTTTGCTGGCCAACTTGCTGCCCGTCACCCAGCATACAGGCGCCCGTAACCCCGCCCATAACAACGCCGTCCCTGCCGTCCCTCAAACCCCCGCTCGCCTGCACCCCCTTGATCTCGTTTGCGCTCATGAGCAGCGGCACCCCCGGCAGCAGCAGCAGGTTGGCGATCTGGGCGATGTGCCAGGGGTTGGTCAGGGACGGCCGCGCGACGCACATGTTCAGGTGGACGGCTGCACAGCGGGGCGCGTGGTTCCTGGGGTTTGGGTGGGGGGGTGGCGCGCACATGGGAGGCGGAGGGCCGTTTGCAACTGGGAATAAAACCTGCTATCGGGCAGAGGATATTTTCAAGACAGCAGGGACACGGGCGAGCAGGGCGGAAAGTTTGGTGCTGGTGGTGGGGGCCGCTGGGTCGTTGGGCAGCTGCTGGCCGCCCAGCCCGTCACGGAAGCCATGTCCGGCCATGCGGCCACCGAGCAGCCCCTGATCCTGTGACCAGCAGCACCGGATGCAGCCCTCCCTTACTGCCTGCCTCCTCATCTCACTTTGCCAGGGCCCGGCACACGATGGCGCCCCAGTCGCCGCCCTGGGCGATGTATCGGTCGTAGCCCAGCGCCGCCATGAGGGCGTCCACGGCCCTCGCGATGGCGCAGGCCCCGAAGCCGCGGCGCTTGGGGGCGGAGGAGAAGCCGTAGCCTGTCAAGTGTGTTTTGGGGGGTCGTGGGGTTGTGGGGGATGTGGTTGTTGAGGGGTGCAGGGTCGCTGTGTTTTGGGGCAAGGGAAGCAGCGCAGGAAATGCAAGGGAAGGGGGGGAGGAACAGGGCCGCAGGGCCGCAAGAGGCGCCAGGCGTAACTCGTGCCGCCGCAAGGCAGGCAATTGCCGCAGGGGTGGCGTGCCCCGCGACCCCGCAAAGCCGCCAGGCCCCGGCCACGAGGCGCCCCCACGGGGGCAGCGGTGGCTGAGGGACTCACCCGGCAGCGACGGCGCCACGATGTCAAACTGGCCCGTCTCCTGGGGGTGGGGCCGCGGCCGCCGCCCAGTGCGCGCGCAGGGGGGAGGGGGTTGGGGGCGTCAGCAGCCGCAGCGGCCAGGGCTCTGCCAGTCGGGCAGGCGAGCGTGTGCGCATTGGCAGGGGCCACCCAAGGGCGGCTGGCAGCCTGGCTGTCTGCTTGCGCAAGTGCGGCCCCCTCTGCGGGTGCAGGTGGGCCCGCAAAACTCCCCACCCCAGCGCGACGCGCACGCTGTGCGCGCTGGGCATGACGTGCACTCCGTGAATCCCTAACAAGCGCGCCTTGAGCATTGGGATGAGCTTGTAAAACTCGAGCACGCTCCCCGGCCACCCGTGCAGCAGCAGCAGCGGCGTCGCGCCGCCGGGGGGCGGGGCCGGGCTGCGCTCGTGGATGAAGTGCAGCTCGACGCCCTCCACTGGCAGGGTGAACTGGGAAAAGGCGTTCAGCTTTGCCTCCCACGCGCGCCAGTCGTAGCCGTCGCGCCAGTAGGCGACAAACTCCTGGGGTTGGGGTGGGTTGGGTGGATGCGTGTTGAACCGAAGCGCCCGCCGGCTCCTTTGCCTGTGGCTTCCGGCGCCCGCCACAGGCCCCTCGGCCCTACCTCACCAGGACAACCCCATGCCCACGCCCCCAGCCACCACATACTATATCCCTTGCGCCGTCCCCCCAGGGCTCCAGCCCACCGCCACCTGCATGCCCGGCCCGACACCACAAATGCAACATCGATTCGGCCCCCCAAAACCTGTTCCGCTTGCCTTGAAGTACTCAGAGTCTGTGCCGTCCTCCCAGGGCTCCAGGGCCCAACCATGCGCAGCCCGCAGCGGCTGCCCTTCGCCCCACCAAAACAACCCCACACCCACGCCCCCCACCACCACCAATTCATCCCTTTGCATAAATATCTGCCGCGCTTGCCTTGAAGTATTCTGGGTCAGTTCCGTCCTCCCAGGGCTCCAGGCCCTCCAGTGCGTCGGGGAAGCGCGCCGCCGCGAGGCGCGCCTTGAGGTCCGTGATCTGGTCGTCGCCCACGGCGATCTTGAACGGCCGCGGCGACACCGCCGCCGAGGCCGCTGCAGGCGCCGCGGCGGCCATGCTTATGCCTGCAGTGGCGGCGCGCGCGGCTGGGGCCGGGTGGCGGATGGGCGGCTTGCGGCAAAGACGCCCCGCGGTGCTGGCGCCGCCGCGCTGCTCCGGCCGCGCTGCCCTGGCGGCCAGCTGCGGTTCACGCTACTGGTACTTTCTTCCGTTCAGGCCCGGGCCATGAAACGCCTTGGTGGGGTGGATCGGTTTCAGCAGTTGATCCGCGGGCTACTTGTGTTTCGAATAGAGTCAGAGGACGAGTGTATAATGAGACCGCTTGTAGCGAGAGCAGGGCGTTCGCCGTGGTGCAGCGCTGCGGTCGTGCACATAGAGCGCAGTGGCGGCGGCGTCACCAGGCACTCGGTAAGGGCCGCTCGGCCCGGCCTGCCCAACCTGATAAATACATAAAAACCCGTATGGCCACCTTGCACATCATCTGGAAATGTCTGGGCACACATCTGACTATCGTCGCCGTTGCCTTCGACTGGGGTTGGCGGCGGCAGCGGCCACGCCGTTGGGGACAGTAGAGTGGGGGCGGCACGTCGCGCGCCTGCTTTCGGTGCATGCAGGCGGCCGGCGCAGGGGCGCAGGGCGCCTGCAGCTCAGCTCAGCTCGGGGCGCTCACACTGGGCCCCGCAGCGCCGGCGGAGGCAACAGCAGAGGCAACAGCGCCAGTTGCAGCGGTAGCAGCAGCAGCAGCAGCAGCAGCAGCAGCAGCAGACGAGCAACAGCAGGAGGAGCAGCAGCAGCAGCAGCAGCCGGGGCCTGCCAGCAAGCAGCCAAGCGCCGCCGCAGCTTGCCTCCACTGCGGCAGGACGGCGCAGGAGGCGGGAGTTCGGCGGCTGCGGCTGTGCAGGGGCTGCCTGTCGGCGCGATTCTGCTCGGTGGCCTGCTACAACGCGGCGTGGCGCGGCGGCCATGAGGCGGCATGCACGGCGGCGGTAGCGGCGGCAAGGGCGGGGGCCCCTGCCGGGTCATCGTAGGGATCCCAGTGTGGTTGCGTGTGTCGCATGCCCCATGCTTGCGCCCACTGGGACCGGCAGCAGCTCAGGCAAACGCCAAAACCCTTTGTAACCCCGTCAGCAACATGCGTGGTGGTGTGGACGGGGGCAGCCCGGCCTCAGCACTAGGGTTGGTGGCAGCAGCAAGCAGGCCATTGGGAGCCAGCAACGCATGGGGGCATTGAGTCATCACACTGGCCTGACACTGACCCAGCGACCGAGCCCCCCTTTGAGTGCACCACAGTTTGACCTGTCCCGGCCTCCCGCGACTTGGGGTCAGTTGGGCGCGCGTTGTTGCTGTGGTCAACGCACGGGTTACAAGGCAGGGGCAGGGTGTCAACGCACTATGTCGTGCCAGGGGCCGACCCCGCCTCTTTTGGGTAAAACCACGCGCTCGCCGCCGGCCGCGCCGCCTTCTTCATAAGGGCGCCCGCCCCCGCTGTGGTGGCCGCGGCCGCACGCGCTCTTGCTGATGCGCCGTGGGCCGTGATGTCGCCGTCGCCGCCGGCGATGACATAAGCCTAGCGGTGACGTCACCATTGCCATGGGCCGTGACGTCACCATCACGCGGCGGCCGTGGGCGCCTCCTCCTCGCCGTCGGCCAGGGGCACATAGAGGCGCGCGCCGCCGGCGACAAACGCCTCGCTCATGGCCCTGGGGTCGCGCGGCCGCGGCCGTTCGGAACAGGGTGCTCAGCGCGTGGCTGCGCCTGACAGCTCGGTCTGCTCGGCTCAGCGCACAGCGAGGCGCGGCCGCGCTGGCGCGCCTGCAAACATCCTCTTCCCCTGGCACCGCCTGCACCGCAGCCAAACCCCTGGACCGAAGCATGCGCATTGAGTGAGCCCCAAAAGCCCAGGCACTGAACCCCGAGCCCCTGCCTTTCCAAACAATTGCTCACTTCATGCCCTCCTGGGCGACGGCGCCGGGCTCGGTGCCGAGCTCCTGGGGAACGGGGTTACAGGGCAAGGCACGAGGTTGTGGGCGGAAAACCATCAGCGCGCCAGGGCATCAACAATCCCAAGGCCGCAGCCAAGTGGGCCTCCAGCTCCCAAAGCAACGTGCAGGCACGCTCGCATGCGGCTCCAGACCCTTTGCACCCCTGGGCCCCTTGCACCCCGTGGGCCCGCTTGCCTTGGCCAGGCGGTTGACCTCGTCGCTGATGCCCTGGGAGATGTTCATGCTGCAAAACTGCCGGGGGGAGGTTTTGAGAGGGGTGCACGGGCGGGCGGCGCGCGCGCAGGGATGGGGCCGTCAGGTGCGAGCACAGGCGTGTGGGCCACGCAGGAACCCCTGTCAACAGGCTGTGTGTGGCAAGTGGGGGCGGCCGCAAACGGAGGCTGTCGCAACCGGCAGGGGCAGCGGGGGCCGCACGGGCCGCGGGGCGGCGGGGGCCACTTGGGCTGAGCGGCCGTGTCAACAGGCTCTGTGTGGCAACTGGGGGGGGGGGGCAGCAACTGGCAGAGGAAAGGCCTTGCGCTGGAGGAGCCCTGGGGGGACTGGCGGCAGCGTGGGCCGGGCGGGCGGGCGGCCAGAATCGCACCTTGGGGCCGCACATGGAGCAGAACGCCGCGGTCTTGGCCGGCTCTTGGGGCAGGGTCGCGTCCTGGGGGGTCGAGGCGCGTCGGGCCCAGAGGGAGGGACCGTGAGTGATTTGGCCGGCGCAAGCAGGAGGGAAGGGGCACGGGCCGCAGTTTGGGAGGGAACGCTTTTTTGAGGCTGCCGTTCAAGCCCTTAGGCCGCCCCATGGCATCCATCCCCTTCTTTGCAGTGATGTAACCATCTCACGTGGTAGGACTGGGCGGTGACGGGGTCCAGGCTGAGCGCAAACTGGTCCTTCCTGGAGTGGGGTTGGGGAGTGGAAGGGCAAGGGGAAGGGGAAGGGGGGGCTAAACAGGGGGCGCCCTTGCCAGCATTTGTCGGGCGCGCGTTGGGGGCGCGAGCGTGGAAGCCAGTGGGGCGCGCGGGGACGCCCCTTTGTCACGAAAGGATCCAAACGACCCCCCCCCCAAGCATACAAGGGGCAAGGGCTTCACGCAAGCGCACCAGCGGAACTCGAAGCCTTTAAAAGCTGGCGGCCCAAGCCACTCCCGGGCCCCCAGCAAAACTCAAGAGCTTGACCCATCAACGGCACAATTTCCAACCCCCAAAACAGGACGGCGCAAACACAGACTTTGCCGAGCCCACATTGCATGCAACTGCTGTGTCAAGCCTCGCACCAGCGGAACTCGAAGCGGGCCTTTGACAGCTCCCTGTCCCAGTCCGCCGCGCCGGGGTGGCCCTTGGCCAGGTCGGCGGCGTGGGCCGCGATCTTGTACGCGATCACGCCCGCCTTGACGTCGTCCCTGTTCGATTTCGAATTTTGAATTTTAGATTGGGTCAGGTTGCGGAGGTGAGGGCCGCGCTGCATGCAGGCGGGCTTGACGGCACCAGCACGCAGAGTACGGCACAGGTGACTTCAAACACGACAGCTTGGAGCCGCCCGCAGGCGGCTGAGCCTGCCGGTGCCAGAACACGCACGACACGCGCCGCCGCTTGCCTGTTGGGCAGGCCCAGGTGCTCCTTGGGGGTGACGTAGCACAGGAGCGCCGTGCCCAGCCCGCCGATGGTGGCCGCGCCGATGGCGCTGCGGGTGGGGGCGCGCGAGGGGTGGGGCCGCGGGCGCGGGCGGATGGGGGTAAGGATGGGCTTGGCAAGATGGGAGACGAGCGCCGGGGCGGGCGGATGCGGGGTGGCCGTGCCGATGGCGCTGCGGGTGGGGGCGGGGAGGAAGCAGGTGGGGAGGGGGGGGGCGCGCAGGCGGAAGGGCGCGAGCATGAGCGCAGGCGACTGAGGGTTGGGGACAGGACGAGTGGGTGTGCCCCAGCCTGAGGCATGAGTGCGTGTGCCGCAGCGAGGCCCCTGGCCAAAGGGGCCCCAGCACGCACTGCAAAAGGGCGTGCTGCCCAAACCCCCGCAACCCCCACCCCACCCCCCAAACCCCCACGCACCTCGTGATATGGTCATATGCGGGGGCGATGTCGGTGGCCAGCGGCCCCAGCGTGTAGAATGGTGCCTCGCTGGGGGTGGGATTCGAGGTCGGAGTTTGGACAAAAGGGGTTGCGGGTGTGAGCTGCTGCAACTGTTTTGGAGGCAGGGCAAATCCTCCAACCCTTTTCAAAAAGCCAGCTCGAGCCCCAGGACCCCCTGAAGCTGCAACAGAGGCCCCCCCCACGTTTCGAAAGGCTCACTTGCACCACTCCAGCTGCTTGGCCATGTTCTCGGGGATCTTGTTCAGGGGCACGTGGCCCGGGCCCTCGTTCATGACCTGTTGGGGATTGGGGGCGGGGGGGGGGGGTGGTTGCAGGTGGGTGAGGGACGGGGGAGAGTTGGCCTGAGCGAGCTGGTAGGCCGGGAGGGTCATGCCGGCCCCCTTCTGCCCCCTTTGCAAGCCGGAACAGGCCCCGGGCACGGGCGGTCGCGCAGGCGCCGCACGCGCCTGCACGTTCTTCTCCCAGGCGCGCCGCGTCAGCTCGCCCTGGGTCAGCAGCTCCGCAAACTGCGCCGCGTCGTTGGCGTCTGGAAGGGGGGGCGGGTGGGGGTTATGGGGGGGCGCAAGGGAGGTGGCGTCAGCGCGGGGGATGAGGGGGCGCGTGCACAAGCTGAACGCACATCATGCTCTTTTGGTCCTATAATGCGCTGGGACAAGCCCAGCTCTGTCAGCCCCTTGGCCTCACAACCCATTTCAATGCAGGGGGCAGGAGGCCAGAGAGCAAGAGGCGCGCGCACCGGCGATGCATCCGGGGCGCAGGCCGTCGCCGATGGACAGGGTGATGTCATAGGCCGCGCAGATGTCCAGGATCTCGTCCCAGTGGGTGTACGCGAAGTTCTCCCTGAGGGGTTTGGGGTCACCGGGTGACGCGCGGGCGGGGGCAGGGTGCCTATGTTTTTGGCCTCTGCGGCCAGAAAGGAGGCGCGCCCTCTGACATCTGACACCCTGCCGGCCGCCCGGCCCCCCACCAGGCCGCTTCAAAGAGGGACCCCAAGCAGCACAGCCGGGCCCACAACCCACGGCCCCCCACAACCCACGACCCCAAACCCCCAACCAACCCCAACCCCCAAACCCCCCCTTGCCTGTGGTCCATCAGGCACAGCTTGGCGTGGATGGACCCGCCCCGCGACACGATGCCGGTGATGCGGCCCGCGGTCAGCGGGATGTGGCGCAGCAGCACGCCCGCGTGGATGGTCCAGTAGTCGACCCCCTGGGGATGAGGGTTGGTGATTTTGGGGCATGCGTTGCAAACGTTGGACTCATACACGGGGAGGGTTTGCCTGCGACTGCCATTGCAGCCTCCCCAGGTTTAACGACCCCCACCTGCTCCGCCTGCTCCAGCAGCGTCTCCCGGAACAGCTCCCAGGTGATGCCCTCCACGCGGCCCCCCGCCTTCTCCAGGGCCTGCGATTTGGGTTCGCGTTTGAAAAGTTGGGGCGAAAGCAACGGGCAGGGGCCGTCAAACGCGGGTTGGGTTGGGGACTGTGCCAGCGGGCTGCAGGTGCGCAAACGCTCAAAGGCCTCAAGCCGCGCGTGCATGCTCCAACTCACACGCACGCACCACACGTGCAAACACGCAACACAAGCCAAAGGCGCCCCTTGAGCCACGAGGCGCGCCTGGTAGATGGGGACGGTGCCGACGGGCACGGGGCTGTTGCGCATGACCCACTCCCGGGTCTCGTGGATGTTGGCGCCTGAAAGGGGGGCGGGTTTGTTTTTGGAGGGGCAGAAGCGAGGCTTGCCGCGGCCTCCGGGGAGGGCGGCCCTGCCAAGGCATGCTCACTTCCGATTGCTGCATGACGGTGAATGAAAGCGAGTCCCAAGCCTTGCTCGGCGCAGTTTGAAACTTAACGTTTGAGCTTCAAAAGCCACCCCCCACCCACCCGTGGACAGGTCCATGACAGTGTCGGCGCCCCAGATCGTGGACCAGTGGAGCTTCTCGACCTCCTGCGGGGGTTTGAATTTTAAAAAACGAATTCGAACCCGCAGCCGGCGCTGGCGCCGGCGGTGGCCGCCGTCAACCTGCTGGTGCCGATTGGCTTCCGACCAAAACTGCACAGAGCGTCTCAGGCAGACGCGATCTTCGGCTGCAGGCAAGGGCGCGTGCAAGCAAGGATACCGCGCGCGCAAGCAGGCATCCGCATTCGCGGCCCTCATTTTGTAAGACATCCATGTTTGGCCCCGAGGTCGGTGGCCACCCCAAGCTGAATCGAGGGGGCACCTCCTCGATGCTGCTGGTGACGGCGCTGTTGCCAAAGTTGGCGTTGACCTTGGTCAGGAACTTGCGGCCTGGCGCGCGTCGCGTTTGACCGGGTTTGACCGCGCCGGCGCGCGTTTGACCGGGCGCGCAGGGGGGCTTTGGCCGGCTGCGCCGGGGCCGGGCGGGGGGAGCGGGTGGGCAGGAGGGGGCCCCGGCGCGCGCCAGCAAGCATGCAGGCAGATCAAGCAAGGCTGGCAGGCAAAAGGAAGCAGGCGGGAGTGCTCGGGTCTGAGGGCGACGCGCAGGCAGGGGTTAGGAGCTGCTTCAGCCCGGCCCGCTGGCGCCGCCGCTGCG
>VIYE01000212.1:0-10033 GCA_008037345.1 Messastrum gracile | reverse complement strand
CCATGGTGCCCGTCCGCGCGGCCCTGCTGGACGCGTCCACGGGCGCGCGCCGCCTGTGGGTGCTCAACTCGCGGGTCCACCTGGAAACCTTCAATAGGATTTATGCGGACAAGCTGTGGGGCCCCGACGGCGGCGGCAGCGGGACGGGCAGCTCGCTGGAGTACACACGTGAGGGGGCGGCACGGGGCAAGGGGGGCGCGCGCGAATGTGTGCCAGTTGCCGCGGGGTCAAGGTTGACGCGTTGCCCACCAGGCCGCGACGCGCCGCCTGCACTTCAGGCGCGCTGTTGGAGGTGCTGCCGGCACAACGGCGGCCGCGCCTTCCCCCCTTTGTTTCCCCCTGGGGCCGTGTTCCGGCCAAAACCACACCCTACGCCTCTGCCCAAGCGCCGACCCCGCGCGCGCCCCGCCCCCTCCCCAACCCCCATTCCCCCTCGGCAGTCAACGTGCGGAAGGCGCTGCTGGACGTGCTGCGGCGCTACAAAATCAAGTCCATGATGGACAGCTCCTGCGGGTCCATGCTGTGGATGCCGCTGGTGCTGCGCGAGATTGGCGCAGAGGTGCCTGGCTTCAAGTTCTACGGCAGCGACGTCGTCTGCCCCCTCATAGAGCAGCACAGGAAGACGTTTGCCAACGAGACCAACTGGCAGTTTGGGTGCAACGACTACGGTGCGCACAGGGTTGGGAGCGGGAGCTTGCTGGGAGACGTTGCGGGAGGGGGCGAGCCACGAACAGGGGCACCGCGCGTGTTGCAAAAACCTGTCTGGCGCCACAGCCAGGTTGGGTGCACGCGCCTTTTGCCACATGCCTGCCAGCGCGCATGCTTAAAGCCCACGCGTGTGCCGCCGCTCGCGCACACATGGCCATGTCTGCGCATGGCCCCTGCTCCCTTGCTCTCCCCCTTTGCACCTGCCTGCCAGCCCCACCCACCCACCCACCCCCTCCCCGTTCACCCGCCAACCTGCGACACCGATCCCCGCAGCCAACCAGCCGCTGCCGTCGGGCTACGAGCTCATCTGGAGCCGCGACTCGCTCCAGCACGTGCCGCTGCACGCGACCTGGCAGTTCCTCTCCAACGCCAAGGCCACGGGCGCCAAGTACCTGCTGGTGGGCAGCTACATCAAGGAGGTCACCCCCAACACCAACATCCAGGCGGGGGAGTACTACGCCATCGACCTGCGCAAGCCCCCCTTCCGCGTGCGCCCCGACCCCATCGAGATCATCGACGAGCGCAGCATCGACGGCAAGCACATGCTCATGTTTGACCTCCAGGCCATGCAGTGGGACGACGACCTCGTGGGCGTGCGGCGCTAGGCCGCCCCCCGTTGACAACGTGCCGGCGGCCGGGCTTGCTCCCGGGGGCCGGCTGCTCGGGGCTGCTGCCCTCTTGCTCGTGCGCCTTGGCTAGGCACCCCACCCCACCCCCCCCCCCCCCGCCCCATGCTCTGGGGCCGCGGCCTAAACCCTAAACCCTAAACCCCAGGCGCCAGGGGTCTTCAGTCCAACTTTTGAATGCCCCCGAGCTTGCTTAGAGCCTGGTGCAAGCCTGGAAGTGTCTATACATTTGGATGATCCCCCAAGCTATTTGCGTCGCCCTTGACCTTTGTGTGTGCGTGTGGCGCCGCCCTCTTGTTGTTCCTATCCCAACGCTGGTGGGTATGCTTAAAAGCTATGTTTTCGTCGGCAATGCCGTCCGTCGTCGCTTTCAAGTTGCTGTCAATGTCATTGCACGGCCATGCAGTTGGCTGCATGCCCAAATGGCTGCTTCACTCTGCTCCCACGGATGCCGTGGTGGGCTTGGGGGCATGCCTTCCTCCCGACCCCAGCAAAGCCGTGCCAGGCACACTGTTCCCGTGTAACCAGCTCTGCCTGCCACTGCCTGTCGCCCGCTTGACTTGACGCACTGAGCTTTAAATCAAGGTTGGGCCTCTGCAGAGCATGGTACCCGATGGTGGCACACGCAGCCCTTGTACAAATGAGGCACGCACAAAGTGGTTGCAGGGGTGTGCCAGCGCGTGCGTTGTGGAAGCCGTGGCTACAGGCGGGGTGTCTCGATGACAGGTTGGCCGCTGGCATGCTGCCAGGTTGCGGGAGTTGATGAAATGCTGATTAAACCAGGTTTTCAAGGGCCAGTGAAGAGCAAGGGATGACTGAGGGAAAGGGTAAGACGAACAAGGGGATCCCAACCCTTCCAGCGAGGCTTTGCAGGCAATTCTGCGCCTACTGGGTTTACAGGCAGGCCAGCACCTACTCCATCCCTCGCGCCCCCCTGCCGCCGCCGGGCTTGGCCGCGTTGGGCCGCAGCACCGGCGACGTAACCCGCTGGTCACGGCCGGGCCCGTCCCCGCCGGCAGCCATGTCCCGCTCCCGCTCCCCCTCCGCCGCTGCGCAGCCGCCCGAGCTGCTCACGGCCAGCCGGCTGGGCTGGGCCCCGCTGCCGCCAAACAGGCCGCCAAACGTGCTGCTGAACGTGCCGGCCCCCCCGTCCGACGCCTTGGGCGTCGAAACGGGCAGCAGCGGGTTGCACTCGTCGTCGTCGCCGCCGCTCTTGAGGTGGTGGTGCTGGTGGTGCGCACCGCCGCCCGCCGCCGCTGCCGCCGCCGCCTTTGCAGCGGCCATGCCCTGGCTGCCAGCGCCGCCGGCCCCGCCCTGGGAGCCCTGCAGCTGCAGCAGCGAGTACCACACTATCCCGGCCATCGCCACGCCGACGCCCGCGAGCTTTTTGAGCGGCATGGCGTCGTCAAAGAGGATGCAGCCGCCCGCCAGGATGATGATCGTTTTGAGGTGGCCCTTTGGGGGGGGGTAAAAGTGCAGGATGGGAAGGCGCGGGGTTGGGGGTCAACTGCCAGTCAACCAACCACATGTGGGTGCATGAGAGCAAGCTAAGGCTCGACCACTGGGGCTGACCTGCGCGCCGCCCACTCCCCCCGCACATGTGGAATGGCCACAGAGCACCAAAAACACCATCACAGGGTCAGGCCATCCGCCAGACGTCAAAAAGCAAGCGCACCACGACGTTGTAGGTGAGGCTGCTGGTGGCGCCGATGACCAAGAAGGTGGACAAGCTGACCAGCAGCCCCAGGGCCGCGCTCAGCAGGATGGCGCCCACGGCGGCAGGCGTGAAGTGGTACCCCAGGAGCGTGCCGTTGCCATAGGGCCCCTCCACGCGGGGCGGTGAGCTGCCGCTGCCGCCGTGCAAGCCGATGGGCTCCAGCAACGGCACCAGCAGACCCAGCAGCAGCGCCGCCTGCGGGGTGTACTGGTGCAGCAGCTGCATGCTGGACGCGCGCAGCTCCTTCTGCTTGGTGCCCGCCCAGATCTGCGAGCCGGGGGTGGTTTGGGAGGGTGTTGCGCGGGGCGGCTGAGCGCGCGCACAGGTGTGCGGCGGGGCGGTTAGGGCCTGGGGGGAGGAGGGTGGTGTTTGAGCAGCGTCGCTGCCGGCACGGCAGCAAATGCAGGTTCGCGCGCCGCCACACGCACGCACGCCACTACTCCCTTCTACCAGCTTGCTGCCGGAATGTTTGCGCAGCCAAGGGGGGCCCCGCACCTGGTACATTGCCGTAACCAGCGTCGCGCCGAGGCCGACCGCCAGCCCTTTTGCGTTGCGCGCCATCTGGGTGTCTGTGACCGTCGCCGCGCCGACGCCGACGCACACCAGCATGACCGACGCCACGACGCGCGGCGCGGGCACCTTGCGGTACACAGCCAGCTCCAGGAACATCACCGTGGGGGCGACCGCGATCTTCATGACCTATCGTGGGTGGCAGGGTGGGCGGCTCGTTGGGGGGAGCATGGGTGATTGCAGAAAGGGGCTGCAGAGGGCGGCACGCAATGTGCTGCCCAGCGTTAATCCCTGCTGGTGGTTCAGCTCCAGCGCAGACGCTGCATGACAGCCCGCCGGCGTCCGCACTGTCATCCCTGCTTGCCTGGTAAAAGCTGACGGGGTTGACGTTCAGGCTGAGGTTGCACAGCACCTGGGAGTGTTGGGGCCAAAGCGGTCATCACTAGAAGCTTCCCCCCTCAACACCACTGCCAAGAACATGGGCGCGTCTGCCGCCATCGACGCCACTGCCGCTGCATTGCTTCCGAGGCTTTGCATGAGCCTGCGGCTGGCGCATGCGGCGAATGCTGCCCCTGCATGCATGCCTCTCCCGCAGCGGCGGGGCCTGCAGCTGCTGCTGCGTCTGCCGGCTCTGCTGCCGCTGCTGCTGCCCCCACTGCCTGTGCCGCGCCCCTCATCCCATTCCACCACACCCAGCCGCCCGGCCGCTCACGATGTAGGCCACGTAGGCGGCGGCCAGCGGCAGGACCTTGACCGCGGGCAGGTCCTTGCGCTCAAACATGCCCGCCGCCAGGAACACGCGCATGCCGACGAGCGTGAACACAGTGTGCACCCACGTCAGCGCGCAAGTGAAGGCGAACTGGTACGTCGTGAACACGTACTTGTTCGCAAACACGATGCCCTGCGGGGGGGAGGGGGGGCCGTTCGAACGCGGCGCAGGCGCCAGCCCCTCGTTGGGTCCGAACGCAGCGCTCGCCGCCCGGCGCCGCGACCGCACCATCCCCCGGCGACCAGCCCGCCCCCGCCCCACGGCCTCCCCCCCGCCAGGCGGTTGCGGTCCAGCTCACCGACGCCGAGGCGATGTTGAGGGCGGCATACAGCAGCGGCCTGCCCCACGAGGGTGAGCTGCTGACCGCCCCCGCGGCCTTGCCCATCTTTCCGCGCTGTGCGGCACCCTACAGTTACAGGCGAGGTGCCGTGATTAGATCGGTGCACGCAGGGCCCGATTCAGGCCGCCCGCGGTCAACCAAAACAAACGGCGACCGCTGTAGGCTCAAGGCTTTGCTGATGAAGCGTTCATGGTCATAAGGGTAATGCATGCGTGACGGGCCAAGCGGCATGCGTTGCGCGCAGCGAGCGCGCCGGTGCGGAACCCGGTGCCGCCTGCGTGCCCGCCGGCCGCTGCCTGTGCGCAACGCAGCATGGCGGCTCTCGCCATCCGCTCCGCCATAGAAGGCGTTTGTTACATGCGCACGCACGTGTGCGTGCAAGCGCTGGATGAATTGCACGAGGCGTTGGCAGGGTTGAGCGGCGCAGGGGGAGAAAGGGCCTTCGCACGAGGCAGGAGGCAGCTGCGCGCGATGACCAAGCAGGGCTTTCAAACGAAGGGCTGAGTCGCGACAGAGCGTGCATGCACGCTTGATATGAAGCGGCACGCGCTGAGGCCGCCAATGAATACCGTCTATTGGATGAACATGTTGAACACGTCGCGCGCCTCCCCCTGGATCTCCTCAAACGTGAACTCCTGCCGCAGCTGGCGCTGCGCCCGCTTGAAGTCGGCCTCCGCCTCCGGCGGCACCTACGAGGGAGTTGGGGTAGGGGGCCCGCATGTTCAGAGCGGGGGCCAACACCTGGGTGCAATGCACGCCTGCTAGCGCTCATCTGGGCGCTGACTGGAGACGGACGCAAGGTGGTGCGCGGTGAAGCGCAGCCACAGAGGACTCGCGGGACGTCAGTGCGCCAAAACCCGTGCGGCTGGCATCAACGCAAGCAAACCCCTTCCAACTTCCCACAACCACCTGGCCCCTTCCCCTACCCGCGCCGCGCACCTGTATGCCGAGCAGGACGTAGCTGGTGGAGTTGCCCGTCTGGCGGTAGTGGAACAGCGTCACGTTCCACGCGGGCGACAAGACTTCCAGGAAGTGGCGCAGCGCCCCCGGGCGCTCGGGGAATTGGACCTGGCGCGGCCCAAGGGGGGAGGGGTTGGGGCGATGGGGGGCTCAGCCGGGTCGCCCCGACAGGAGCAGCAGGGGTTTCCAAGAAAGCCGATGGGGACGAAGCGCAGCCGCATGCGCATGCCGTCGCCCTATGCTGCGGGCGCAAGGGTGCGCCTCTGCACCTGCAGCGCCGCGCCCCAATCCCCGCCTCCCTAAGCCCGCCCCCGCACCTGGAACATGCGCTCAAAGGGTATCTCCCCCATGTAGGAGCGCGCGCGGCCGCCCACCAGGTGCCGCAGGTGGACCTGTGGTGACGTGTCGGGTGGGCAGAGGTAAGAGCTGGGTTCCCTGCCCTAAAAGGGGCTGCAGCATGCAGTGGAAGGCTGGTTATGGTTGCTTGACAACTGACAATGCATGCCGACGACCACGGCATGATAAGAGAATGTGCTGAACCCCATCGCTGCGGCGGGGCACCTCCCCTGAGCCCGACTTCCGCACGCCCACGGAACAGAGTGCCCCTCCCCCCACTCAAGGGCTTCGCGCCTGCGCGGCGTCGATGCCCGAGATGTCGATGGTGGGCATGCCCGCAGCGTTGAGCCGCGCCACCAGCGCCTGGCCCGCGGCCTTGTCCGGCACGCCCGCGCTCCAAAGGATGCTGGCGCTCTGCGCGGGCGGCAAGTGGGGGTTCGGCGGGCGGGGGCCAGGGCGGGAGGGTGTGCGAGGCCGGGCGCGCAAAGGGGCAGGGGGCGAAAGGGAACTATCCCAAGGCTTTGCCCCAAAAATGTGTCGTGGACGACGCGACGCACACCGAGGTGATTGGCGCCGCGCGGCAAGGCGTCCCCTCACTGGCAGCCGGCCCCTCAAAACCATTCCGGCCAAACAGCGCCCCCGCTCGCCTGCCCCGCGCTGAAGCGGTACTTGAACTCTGTGACGCTGACGCTGCCGCTGCTGGGGCCCTTGGACCCGTCCGCCCCGGCCGCGCCGCCGCCCTCCGTGGCGACCGCCACAAAGTCGCGGAACGACCCGGGGCGCTCTGGGATCTGCGTCGCCATCATGACCTGATTTTTTTGGGGGGGGGAGGTGGAGCAGCGCCACAGCGGGCAGAGGGACAGAGGTGAGCGCTTGATGGGGTAGCGTGCGGGCGCGCGCACAGCAGGCGTTCCAACGGCGCGGGTCAGATGCGCGACCAACAGCAGCTGTGCCCCGGTATAAAGATTGCTTCAGCAGCCGGCGCGTGTGCAAAGCCGAAACCTGTCCCAACCAGTGGCAGCCTGCCAGTGGCAGCGCACGAGCGCACGAGCGCACCTCTGTGCTGGTGCCCAGGTCTGCCAGCTCAGACACAAGGCGCAGGCGCTCAAAGTTTATGTTGGCGCCCGACGTCACCGCCACCACGGTGCGGCCCGTCGCCCCCGTGGCCTTGAGCCACGCCTTGGCGCCCGCCACCTGTGGTGCACGATGCAGTGGATGAGTTAAGAGGTGGGCCCCGGCAACTATGCAAAGAAAGGCCCCATCTGCCGGGTGCTGCCACTGCGCAAACCTCCATTACTAAGCCACGTTGCAGTGCGGTCGCCCCTGGCGCGCCTGCAGGCTCGCAGCCCCCCCCCTACCCACCCCCCGAGTGCTCACCGCGACGGCGCCCGCAGGCTCCAGGATGGATCGCGTCTCGTTGAACACGTCCTTGATGGCGCCCGACACCGCCGCGTTGTCCACGAGCACCACGCCGTCCACCAGCTGCCGGCACAGGCGGAACGTCTCCGCGCCCACCTGGGGTCGCAGGTAAGGGGGGGGATGGCGTTTTGAGGTCATTGGATATGGAAGATGGGGTTGGCAGGAGGGTCGTGGCGCAGGCGCACGAGGGTTGAGGGGTTGAGCACAAAGGCAGCGTGAGCTGCAGCAGGGCGGGCTGTCTCGTGGCCTCCCCACCTCCACAAGCCCCCACCTGCTTGACGGCAACGCCGTCGGCAAAGCCGTCCACCTTGGACAGCGTCACGCGCGCGCCCTTTGCGAGCGACATGGCCATCGCGTTGGCGCCCGCAGGCTCGACGCCGATGATCTTCGTGGGGGATGGAGGGGGCGTTGGCAGGGTGGGTCAGGCCACAGGGTGCAGCAGCCACGCCCCCCGCGACACCCCAGTTGGCTTTGCGTTGGCAAGTACTGCCCATCGCGCCTCTCCCCGGCCGCAAGCGCGCACCTTGACGTGGGGGTGGAGCGCCTTGACGTAGGCCGCGATGCCCGCGATGAGGCCGCCGCCGCCGATGGCCACAAAGATCGCGTCCAGCTCCGCCGGGTTGGAGATCTGCGGCGGCAGCACAAGGGGGGGCGAGGGCAGGGACGCCGCGCGAGGTCGTGGGCGGGGGCAGGCAGGGGGCCATGGATCAAGCTGGTCCTGCGCGCAATCACGCCTGCCACGAAGCAAGGTGCAGGCATGGGCATACAAGCAGCGCCCTCACCTGGCGCAGGATCTCGTCCCCAATGGTGCCCTGCCCCGCGATGGTGTAGGGGTCGTCGTAGGGCGCCACAAACGTGAGGCCCTCGCTCACGGCGCGCTGCGGTTTGCGAAGGGATTCGGGAGGTGACGGAGGGCGCATGGTTGGGTAAGGGCTGAAGCAGTGGGACAAGAACGGTGCATGCAACACCATGCAAGGCAGGCGCATGCAGGCTCAGCCACCGGCTTGCTTGGCGTTGCTGCAAGAGCGCACGTCAATGCCCCCCCATTTCGGCCAGCAGCGCGCACCTGCAGCGCGTGGGCCTGGGCCTCCTGGTAGGTCTCCCCCACCAGCTCCACGGTGCCGCCCAGCCGCCGCACGTTGTTGACCTGGGGGCAGGGGGGCGGCCGCACCAGCGAGCGTTTAAGGAAAGCTCGGCTTTCGCCCACACTAGCTGCAAAGGAGCGCAGGCGGCCTGAACACACCAAGCCCAGACGTCCTGGCATAATACCCTGCCACAGCCGGCTCATTCAATATTCTTTCAATCGCCCAGGGGGCCCCCTCACCTTGATGTCGGGCGTGGTCACCGGCATACAGATGGTGGCCTTGCACCCCTGTTGGGGATGGGGTCAGGGGAGCAGGCCACAACAGCAGAAGTAAGCGGGCGTTTTCAGGCAAGGCAGTCCAGGTGCTGGTGCAAGCCCTCCTCAGCCCGCCTGCCCTGGCCACCTTGCCCCTCCCCGCCCGCAGCCTCCCACCAGCTTCTGCGCCGACAGCGCGACGCCCTGCGCGTGGTTGCCCGCGCTGCTGGTGATGACGCCGCGCGCCAGCTGCTCTGGGCTGAGCTTTGCCATCTTGTTGTAAGCGCCCCGCAGCTTGAAGGAGAACACCGGCTGCAGGTCCTCGCGCTTGAGCAGCAGCGAGTTGCCGCCGCCCAGCGCGTCGCTCAGCTTGACCGCCTTCTCCAGCGGCGTCACCACCTGCGGGCATGGGCGCGCGGCGGTGAAAGGCGGTGCGTGGGCGGGTTCCTCGCGGCCACCGGGGACGAAACGGCCACGGCCGCCAACGCCGAGCGCCGCCGCCACCGCCATCCCACAGCCGCTGCCACCGCCCCACAGCCGCTGCCGCCTGGGCCCGAGCCCCTGCCCCGCGAACCCTGCCGCTGCAGCGCGCAGCCCGGCCCCGGCCTTTTGCCCCCCCCCCCCCGGACAGGGGCGCTCACTGCGACGTCGTAAACGCGCGCCGTCAGGATGGCCCGCAGGTAGCCGTCGGGCTCGAACCGCCAGCTGGTGGCCGCACAGCCGCTGGGCGTCTGCCGTGCCGCATCGGGCCGGAGGGGAATGGGGAACGAGGGGTGTCGACAGTTGCAAACGTGGCTGCTCCACCACCCAGCCTGCAGTGCCGACGGTCAGCTGATGCCACCGCTTGCTTGTGGTACCTCGCAATCTCCACTCACACCAAAGCAAAGCAAGAGCACCACTTGCCAGCGCTACTGGTCCCGCTTGGCACGCGCGCCCCCCACAACACCCCGGCCAGTCCCTCCCGCCGCGCCGCGACGGCCGCCGCCTACCTGCCCCTCCCCTCCCCTCCCATCCCTGCCCGCGCGCGCACCATGCAGGCCTCTGCGGTGCACCCGGGGCAGCGGAAGACGTCGTCGGGCGACTCGGGGCTGGCGCGGTCCACCGCGCTCAGCTCGCCGGGCGGAAGCTCAAAGTGCTCCGGCAGGAACGTCAGCCCCTCCTCAAAGCTGCTGAGCGACGTGGTTGACGCCGCCAGGCCCGCAGCGGCGCCGTTGGTTGCCGCGGGCGCAGCCTCAAGCTGGCTGCTCGCGCGCGGCGGCTGCGGCGCGATTGTGCGCGCCCTGCTGCCGCTGCTCGCGCCGCCGCCACC
>VIYE01000211.1:0-10039 GCA_008037345.1 Messastrum gracile | reverse complement strand
GGCCGCGGCCGCGCCGCCCGCGGCCCAGCAGCAGCAGCCGCAGCCGCCCCCGCTGATCCGCGTGCCGGCCTCGATCCGGGAAGTGGACAATGGGAAGATCCTCGGTTTTGGCGCAGACCTGGCGGAGGACCACCCGGGGTTCCACGACGCCGCCTACAAGCGGCGCCGCGCGGCGATCGCAGACCTCGCCCGCTCCCACGAAATGTGCGGCGGGCTTGCGAATGCAGGGAGGGGAAGGCGGGGCTGGAGGCAGGGGGTTGGGAGCAGGGCGGCACCGCGCGGCGATCGCGGACCTCGCTGCTCCCACGAAATGTGGGCGGTTGGACTCGCGCCGGTGGCCTGGCGGCGGGGGCGGGCAGCGTGTTTGCCTGGTTTGGCAGCAAAGGCGGCCGGTTTGGCAGTGCGGGCGGGCGGTTTGGCAGGCAGGGCGGGCGGTTTGGCAGCCCACCTGCCTTGCGCCAATGACGCCCCCTTACCCTTCCCCTTGCCCCCAACGCCCCCACCCCCAGCGGCGAGCCCATCCCTCGCATCGAATATTCCCCAGAGGAGCTGGCCGTGTGGGGCCAAGCGCTGCGCGAGCTCCGGGCGCTGTTCCCTTCGACCGCCTGCCGCGAGTTCCTGCGGACGCTGCCGCTGTTTGACTTCAGGTGAGCGCGCGTGTTTAATTGTGGGTGCGCGCGGGGGTTTGACTCGACTTTAGGTGAGTGCGGGGCGGGCCCCATGCCGCGAGTGACTACGGACGCTGCCGCTTTTCGAGTTTAGGTGCGGCCCCGGCGCGTCCGCCGGCCCGTGGCCCGCGGCTCTGGGGGCCCCAGGGGGGCAGCATCGCGGGCCCGCCCGCGTGCCCCCCCCCCGCCCTCACCGTAGCAGGCAGGCGCTCGAGGCAGGGTCAACCGCGTCGGCTGCTCATGCGCCTGGCTCACACGGTCTCACGGCCTGATGCCGGGCCCGACGCCAACATTTGGCGAGCCTGGTGTCTGGCGCACTCAACATCTGCCCTCCCCCGCCCCAGCGCAGGGAGGACGAGATCCCCCAGCTGCAGGACATCTCAGACGTGCTCACCGCCACCTCGGGGTGGAAGGTGCGGCGCCGGGCGCGGTGCGGCGGGCCCTGCTTGCCTGGGAGGCGCGCGCCACCCCATGATGCCTCCCTCCCAGGGCTTCGCCTGCTCGAGCTCGCCCCCCCTCTCACGCCCTCCCCTCGCCCCTACCCCCCCCCCCTGGAAGGTGCGCCCCGTGGCTGGCCTCATGCACCCCCGGGACTTCCTCAATGGCCTGGCCTTCAAGTACTTCCACAGCACACAGGTGCGCTCATTTCTGAATGCAAAGGCATGCCCTTGCCTGCTCACCCGCCCTCACTGGCTTTGCTGCCTGCACTGTTTGCCTGCTGTTCTTGTATGCGGATGTTCTTGCGCGCGTCCCGCTGCCTGCCTGCCTTGACGTTGCGGGCGTCTGCAGCATGGTCGTGGGGCGCTTTCACGCCGGCGGGCTCCCTGCCCGGTGCGTGCTAATTCCTGCACCTTCTTTCCACGGCCATCCGCTCCCCATCCGCGCGCATGCGCAGTACGTCCGCCACCACTCCCAGCCGATGTACACTCCTGAGCCAGATGTTGTCCACGAGGTGAGGAGGCAGGGGTGGGGGGACTGGATGGGGCTCGAGGGGGGGCAGGGCGGGGACAGGGGCAAGGGGGAACGGGGAGGGGAGAGGATTTAGGCCCAGTGGGGGCTACAAACGGCGGCCCCAAACCGACCCTTTCCTCTGACCGCTCAACCTTTCAAACCTGGCTGCAATAATCAGACCATCCACCTCAGCACCTCTGGCCCGCACCGCCAACCTGGTCCCTTCCCTCCCGCCCCATGCTTGCCTTGCCACACAACGCCCCCCCAACAGCTCATTGGGCACGTGCCCATGCTGGCGGACCCCTGACCGCCAACACCCCCTGCCCCACCCACACCTCTGCACCCCCCTTGGTTGCATGCCGCAGCTCATCTGCCACGTGCCCACGCCAGCGGCCCCCTGATTGGCAACACCCCCTCCCAAAGCCCACCCACCCCCACCCCCACCCCCACCCCCACCCCATTAATGATCAATCCCAACAGCTCATCGGGCACGTGCCCATGCTGGCGGACCCAGACTTTGGCGCGATGGTGCAGGCCATCGGGGTGGCCTCGCTGGGCGCCGACGAGAAGGCCATCTGGCACCTCACAAAGTGTTACTGTGAGGGGGCGCACCGGGTTTGGGGAGGCGGGTGTGGGCGTTGTGCGTCGGGTCGTTTTACATTGAAGCTTCGGGGCCGCGTGACTGTGTGCTCGACTCCCCTGCAATCCCTCGCACGCGCAACTGCACGAATGCGCTTGCACACATCCACTCCCCCTCACCCACGCATGCACTGCCTCCTCCCCACCCCAACCCCTCCACACACACCCGCGCAGGGTACACCGTCGAGTTTGGCGTGGTGCGGGAGGGCGGCGCCATAAAGGCCTTTGGCGCGGGCATCCTCTCGTCATACGGCGAGCTGCAGTGGATGGCCTCGGGCGGCGCCGAGCTGGCGCCGTTCGACCCCTACGCAAAGCAGCCGAAGATGAGGTGGGCAGCCGCGCCTTTTTCGCGTCATGCTCATGTGTGTGTGCGCGTGCGTGTGCCTGCCTGTGGGCGTGCCTGCAGAATGCAGAGTGCTTGCCAACCCTGCAGCTGCATCACACCAGAAGCCTCACGGCCCCCTCCCTCTCATACCCAAACGCAACAAAGCCCGAACCGCAAAAACGCCCCTCGCGCACCCTATTAACCCCTCCTCCTCAAAACCCCCCACTGGCAGTTACAAGGACGGCTTCCAGAAGCGCTACTTCGTCCTGGACAGCTTCCAGTCCGGCGCGCGGCTGCTGCAGGTGGGGCTCCGCTCGCCTGCTGTACCCTCGTGCGCGGACCGGGCAGCGGGCGCCGTTGCGGCTGCTCTGCCTGCCGCGCTGGCCCTGCGTCGACGCTCTGCCATGCTGCTGTTTCATCCGGTCATGCAGTTTTGCTGGTGCGTTTCCCCCCCCCCCCCCACCCAACTCACCACCTGAACCACTCCCCTCTTGCCCTGCTGACCCCACCTCCACCCCCCAGGACTATTCCAGGTCCATGGTGCTGCCGCCAGACCTCCAGGGCAACCCCTCCAAGGCATGACGGCGCAGTTGCGTGCATACGCGCGCATTCCGCATGCCAGGGCCGCGAGGCCGCCTGCGCCTCGCTCGGGCGCACCGGCGCCGCGCTGCACGGCCTGGCCCATGGCAGCAGGTGCCTCCCAGCGCCGGGCCCCGCCCGCGAGGGCGGCCTCCGCGTGGCTGGCGCGATCTGTTGGGGGACCCGTGCCGCTCCGCTTCGCTCGCCTGCCCCTCCAGCGAGCGAAACGCGCCCGCCCGCGCGGTGGCCCACGTTTTCCCCTCCTCTCTGCTTTGGGGAAGCACCTGCCTGTTCCTGCTGCCCCCCACACGCCGCCCCAGGGCCCCCTCGCCCCATTGGCGCGGGGCGGGCTCTGGCGCGGGTTGCTGGCGGGAGCGCCTGTGAGCGCAAACAGTCGTATCCCCGGCTCGGTGCGTGTTTTGGCTGGGCGTAGTCGCGCGGTCCTGTTGACCCCACTGCATGCGCCGCGCCGGGAGGGGGGCAGCCGCCCCCACCCCTCCTTCCCAAGGGTGCCCCTCATCAGCCCAGGCTCCGCGGTGTGGCGCACCCACCACAGCCTGCCCCTTCAACCGCCGCCCGGTTGCGGCGCGGCGCGTCCGGCCCCGCCCCGCCCCCCTCTCACGCCACCTGGCCGAAAGGCGGCGGCCGATTGTAGCACCATGCATGCGCCTGCCCCTGCCGGGCGGCCCCTGTTGTCCTCCCCCGCCCGGCCTGTCTTGTGGACAGAAACCTCGGCGCCGGCGTTGTTTGGCGTCGAACCCGCGTTATGTCGTTGCGGGTGTGGCTGGCCCCTGCCAACACGCCGGGCCCCACGCCCACCACCAGCCCCCAAGGGGGCCAGGCGCCGAGAGCGCGCCACGTTGACACACCCCTCCGGCTTGCGCCTGTTGCCGCGCGCGGCTATTCCACTGGCAGCGCGTGGCCGGGACGACGCTCGTGACGAGCTCCGGAAGGCAACGCCGCCCACCTCACGCGCCCCCACCACCGCGCCCTCTTACTCCGTCCGTGTACCACTACACACACCCTGGTTTACAGAAAGCGGCCGTCCGAGGCCCGCGCGGCCCTGCCAGCGCTCAAGCTTGTTGTACCACCACCCCAATGCGGCCCTCAGGCCCGCCGCCTGGGGCCGGGCACGCGAGGGCAGTGAGGCCTGCCGGCGCGCCCCCCAAACCATTGCCGCCCCCCTTTAAACGCCGCGCGCTGCAACACCCCGCGCGCCGTGGAGAGGGGGTCCGTGCTCGTTTAGTTCGGTGCCAGCGTCACCTCCCCCTTCCCATGGCGTTCAACGCTGCCGCTGAGAAAGCGCAGGCGGCAGGCGTCGTATGAGCAACAGATAGAGGCCCCCACGCAAAACACACGATACACAGAGACCATTGCTGTGTTGAGGCGCACACCATACAGCCGTGTAACACTGAGCGCGTGCTCCAAACGTCGGCGCTGGGTTGCGCCTCAACGCCCAAGGGTTCCCGTCCTGGCGTGCGGCAGATGGAGCGGCGGACTGCTTTGCCGGTGGGCGATCATGGAAGGCCGAAGGCCCGCTGCTCAGCCCCCTCCCTGCCCTGGCCTGTTCCAGCGCCTCCGAGAACCATGCGCCGGCCCCTCTGGGCGCTCGCGTGCCCCCCGGCCGGTCGGTTAGGGCTCTCTCCTGGGCGCCGACGCGCGATCATCGCGAGCGCCTCCGGTCTGCGGCGGCGCGGTTGCCAGGCGCGAGGAGCGGTCAGCCTGTCTATGCCTTGTTATCGGCTGGCGTTCCCGGGCGCTATACCAAGCGTGTGCTTGCCCTTGCGGACGAAGCCCTGTTTCGGGCGGAGTGAGCCTGATCGCCCAGGCCCCCCATCCCGCGCCCCCGCCCCCGCTGCCCGCCACTCTCGCGTCGACGACCAACGCCTGATTCGTTTCCCCTCGCTCGCAAGCCGATCCGTTGACTTTGGCCAGCAGCAGGCCGGAAGCGGCAGCAGCAGCGATGGCCGCGGCCATGCGGACGGTCGCCATGCGGACCATGACTTGCGGGCCCTCCGGTGCCGTGCGACGGGCGGTGGTGGTGCCGCGCACCAGGGGGGCACAGATCGCTCAGCGGAGCAGTGTCGCCTGCCAGGTGGGGAGCCCTCGACCCCCCGGTTCCGCCGCGTTCACGGCGGGGCGGGCCTCTGGGATCGTGGCCGGATTGTGGGGGCCGGCCGGGCAATGTGGCGGGGCGGGCCGGGGTTTGGTGGGCCGGCAGCTCGGGGGCGCCGCGCGTGCCGGTGCGCGTGTGTGCGCCCCGGGGTTGTCGCTTGCGGCCTGCCGCCGCCACGGCGCGCACGCGGAGGGATGGTGGGATCCACAAGGCCAGGCCACACGCGGCCGATCGCCGGCACAGGCGGGACGGGTTGGCGCGCAGTCCATTTAAGCCGCGGGGCAGCCCTACTTAGCCCCAGCCGCCGCCGGCGGGGCGCCACGCGCATGGAAGGCACCCCGGCCCCCGCTGGCCGCGGCCCTGCCCAGCCCCGCCCGTGGCGGCCAAACGGCCGCTCGCGTCGCTCGGGCCGGCGCTGCGGCCTGGCTTGCGCTTGCCCCCGAAAGCGGCCTCTCGCCGGCCGCTGCTCCTGCTGCTGCCGCGGCAACGCGCGCCGCCCATCAACACCCCTTGCTGCCGCAGGCCAGCAACGCCAAGTTCTTCGTCGGCGGCAACTGGAAGTGCAACGGCACGCACGCAAGCGTGGAGAAGCTGGTGGCGGGCCTGAACGCGGGGGATGTGCCTGACGACATCGACATCGTGGTGGCGCCCCCGTTCATGTGGGTACAGGAAGGCGCGGCTGGCACAGCCCATGCGACCTGCAGGCGCATGTGGCTGTGACGGCCGCCTCGCGCCGGCGTTGGCTTCATTCGCGGCCCTGCCTTCGGGGTTGCTGCGCCACGAAGGCCACAGCCGTTGTGGCGGCCCCAACCCCACACATGGTCGGTTGGCAGCCGGTGCTTGTGGAACCGCCCCCGCCCCACCCCACCCCACCCCACCCCCGGCAGCTACATCGACTATGTGCGCGCCAACATCAAGTCGTCGTACGCGGTGGCGGCCCAGAACTGCTGGATGAAGCCCGACGGCGCCTTCACCGGCGAGATCAGCGCCGAGATGATCAAGGTCGGGGGGGTGGGGGATGGGGAGTGTCGGGTGTGTGGGGTGGGGGTTGGCGTTTGGCACGAGCGCCGGGGCAGCGTGGCTGGTTGTTGAACGCAAGATGAGGACACGTGCGTTGCAGCTGGCGGCCGTTCGAAAGGCTGCGGGCACATGCGCACGCGCGCTCAAACAAATGCCCTCCCTGCGCGCCGCCTTTTACCTCCCCAAAAACCCCTCCCCCCAGGACGCCATGGTGCCCTGGGTCATCACGGGCCACTCCGAGCGCCGCCTGCTGCTGGGCGAGTCCAACCGCACCGTGGGCCTCAAGACGGGCCACGCGCTGGAGGTCGGCCTCAGCGTGATCGCGTGCATCGGGGAGACGCTGGAGCAGCGCAACAGCGGGAACCTGTACCACACCATCGACCTGCAGCTGCAGGCGCTGTTCGAGAACGTGCAGGACTGGAGCAAGGTGCGGCTGGAGGGGGCAGGGGGGTGGGTGGGGCTGGGAATGGGGTTCAGGCACTAGGTTGGGGGCCCTAAGGCCGGTCGGCGCGGTGGAGGGAGCCGCACGCTCGATTCGGTGGTGGTTATCCGGCTGGCAGGTGCCCAGGCAGGGCCAGCCTTTGGTGGAGGGCTCTGGCTTGGGCAAGGGCAGCAGGGCGGCCCCCACGGTTGGCCTGAAGCCGCGGTTGCCCTGTTGTGAACGGGCCAGGCTTAGCCAATGGCGGGCAGGCCGGGAGGCTGTCGAGCTTCCGAAAGGTGCTACCGCTGTCCACCGCGGCCCCCTTTCCGACACTGCAGTGTGCAAGCCCTCTTGCACTCGGCCCCTCTGCCCGCCGGCCCCTGCCCATCCGCGCTTGCGCCCCCACCGCTGACGTCACAGGTGGTCATCGCCTACGAGCCGGTGTGGGCCATCGGCACCGGCGTCGTGGCGACGCCCGCGCAGGCGCAGGAGGTGCACGCGTACGTGCGCAAGGCAAGCCGGGCGCGAAGGGCCGGTGGGGGTGGCGAGGATCAGGGGGCGCGTGCGGGAGAGCAAGAGGTTGGAAGAGACAGCCGGGCTGGAGCGCGGGGTTGTGAGAGGTGGCCCCAGGCAGTGCCCTCGGTTTGGCGGCCCCCAGCCTCCCAACCATTCGCAAGCCTCCAGTGACCAAAGCCGCAACCCCCCATCAAACAGGTCCTGGGCGACCGCCTGGGCAAGTCCACTGCCGAGTCCATCCGCATCATCTACGGCGGCTCCGTGACCGACGCAAACTGCGGGGAGCTGGCCACCCAGGAGGACATCGACGGGTTCCTGGTGGGGGGGGGGGGAGGGGGAGGGGGGCAGAGGGCGTGATGACGGCGGCGCGAGCGCGGCGGGCCGCGCGCATACAACGTGGCTCCCCCTGCAGCCGCCACCTCTTCCGCGCCGCTTACGCCCCCACGCTTCCGGCTCCCGCTCACTCATCGTTGGCCCTGCTGCATCCCAAAACCCTGCGTCCCCTTCTCCCCATAAAACAGGTCGGCGGCGCGTCGCTTAAGGCCGACGCGTTTGTCAACATCTGCAACGCCCGCCGCTCGCCCGTTGCTCAGAAGTAGAGCCCCGGCTGTTCACGTTGGCGGCGGCCCTAATTGTCGGCAGCCGCCCGGTGAAGCGGGGCGCAGCCGTGGCCGCGGCGTCGTGACAATGGCGCGGCCGGCCCTGTCGGCGGCAGCGGCGGCGCGAAGAAGAGTTGGGGTTGCATATGGCATATGCCGGGGGGGAGGCCTCGCCCGCCGGTCCCGGCGGGGGAGGCGCGTGGCGCCCGCAGCTGCCCTGGTGCGGTGCCGCTCGCCCCGCTGTCGCCCCATCCATATGGGGGGGCGAGGGAGGCCCACCGGCGGGCTGGCGGCTGAAAGGGCCCGCTGCACTCTGCGCATGCCTTTGTACCGGGAACGAGCCCTCTCTCCACACCCCCAAAGCCCAGCACCAGCACGCGTCCAAGCACGCCGTGCGCCCACGGCACAAAAATCGCACGCTTGATCAGCAGGCGTGCCAAACCAACGCAGTTTGTGGGGCGCCTCGCTCCATCGCCTTGGGCGCGCGGGCGCGTCTCGCGTGGGCGGCCCCTGCGCCCCTCTCGCCTTCCCCACCTTTTGGCTCATTCGGTTGGTGCCGCGCCTTCTGCGTGCACGTGCGCGCTTGCTTTCGGTGTGTAAACGCCCGCGTCATTGGCTGGGGGCGATGGGTGTGGGGCTGGGGCCGCCGGTGCGGATGGGCGGGTTTGCAGGGGCGGAGCAACAGCGCAAGCGGTGGTCGCCACGGCGGACCATAAAGTGTCCAGGCCACCGAGTAGAGTTTCTATGCCATCCATTATAACATGCATACACATTAGAGCTCAACTTGGCGTCCTGCACACATATCAGATCGCCCATCCACCATCCCCGTCGCTCCTTCAGTCCTCAGCGCCAGCTCACATAGATCCTATACCCAACAAAAGTCCACTGAGACTGCGGGAGGCGCCCAGGAGCCCGCTGGGGACAGCAGCAGGTCGCACCGGCCCCTGTTTATAGCTGTAGGCACTGTTTCTAGGTTCTTGAAGGGCTCAGGCTTTTAAGTCCAGCCCGGGGGCGGAGGAGGAGCTTAGCCTAGCCAGCAGCGGCGCAGCGGCGCAGGGGCGCGGCACAGCGCAGCAGCACAGCGGCTGGCGCGCCGCACTCTCTCCCCCAGCATGGCGGACGATGGCGAGGAGGAGGTGCAGCGCGTCGCAGAGGTGCCCAGCCTGGGCCGCCCAATCAAGGCCGACAATGACTTCGTGGCGCTGAACAAGATGCTGCGGGCGTGCTTTGTGTGCCGGCTCGTCAAGACGGAGCGCCAGGTGCGCGCCAAGCGAGGGACGCCGGATGGGCGCATGCGCGCGCAGCAGGCCGGCAGACGAGCGCGTCTCGCTGGCCATAGTGCTCCGCGCGCATCTTCCTGGCCATATTGCTCCGCGCGGACTGCGAGCCCCACGGGCTCGCCGGCTCGCCGCCGCTTTTGCAGACGCATCAACAGCGGCCGCAGCCGCACGTGCTGCAGCGGCAAGAGCGCACCCCCTGCCCGCGCACGCCCGCCTGGCGCCCGCAAGCAGCGAGCGGCCGGCACGCCTTCTGCCCCCTATCTCACGACGCCCTCTCCCCCGTCCCTCACCACACAGTTTATCGAGGCGGGCTGCGACAACTGCAGCTTCCTGCAGATGGACGACGACCGCGACGCCGTGGCCAACCTCACGACGCCCAACTTTACGGGGTGCGCCGCGCGGCCACGCCCCCGGCTGCGCCGGCAGATGCGCACGCTGTCATTGACTGTGCGGGCGCATGCGCCGATGACGGGCCTCCCTGCCGGTTGTCTGCCGTGGCTGCACGGCGCCGGCTTGTTGGCGGCGAGGCCATGAGCTAGCAACAGCAGCCTTTCGCACGGCCCCCCAACCCCTGCTGCTTACCATGTGCACTATGTTTGCGCCGCCGCTCCAACGGGCCCCCTCCGCGCAGCATGATCGCCGTCATAGCGCCAAAGGCCAGCTGGGCGACGCGGTGGGAGCGGCTAGGTAGGGACGGCCGTGTTTAAAGAGGGGAGTGAGGCAGTGTGCGGGTAGCAAGGTGCTTTGTAGGGACGGCCGCGCAGCAGTGCCTTGCTCCCTGACTTTTGCCCGGCGCCCCAGCGCATGGTTTGTGTCTGTCTCAGCAACGCAGCGCTGCCGCCCCTGCCAGTGCGTGGCCCACCGGCCCCCTTTTTGCCCGCTTCCCCCCCTCTCGACCACCGCAGACAAGGCCGTGCCCGGCTGC
>VIYE01000210.1:0-10054 GCA_008037345.1 Messastrum gracile | reverse complement strand
GACGGCGTCGGCGCGGCGGCCCCGCCACCCGCCAAGCAGAGTGAGCAGGCCGCGGGCCAGGGCGCATGCGTGTCGCTCGGCCGCAGTGGTGCACATGGTGCGCGTCGGCGGCATGCAGGCGAGCACGGGCGCGCCGTGGGGCCAGTTGCGCACGAACCCAACCCGCCGCCTCTCCCCCGCCTCACCGGACCCAACCCACTCGCCCGCAGCCGTGAGCAACTGCACCCAGCTCTTCAACGCCTTCAAAGCCATCCGGGAATATGGCTCAGCCACCACCGGCAAGGTCGGCTCCTATACGATACTGCTGGACTGCGGCGGCGTCTTCGACTGCCGCAACCCCGCTTTCACAACCTACACCCCCGGGAACGACCACGAGCTGCTCATGTATCTGGCGGGCAGCAGCAAGGTGTGCACGCACGCGACAGTCATGCATTTGACATGCGTGAATTCATGCATGCATGCCATGCGCTAAGTTTGGGACGTCTGCTTGAGGCTCATGTGCTTGCTTGAGGTGCCCTGGTGCTTCCAGCTGTACAGCTCTCAGGAGCGAGCCCAGTCCTCAAGCAAAAGCTATCAAACAATAACCGAAGCAGCTAAAGTGCCAGCCCCCCCCGCGCGCCCCTGCACGTGCTCCGCCCCATATCCAGGTCACGGTCACTGCGGCGCCGGGCTGCACCGACGCCAGCTCCCGCCCGCTGCTCTTCACCGCCACAAAGTTTTTCAACAACGCCGGGGGCTACTTCTGGCCCGTGCCCACCCCAGGCTACCAAACGTCCATGACCCCCTTCTTCATGGTCGACAGCGCGGCGCGCGGCGCGCTGACGCTGTCCAACCTGCGGATCGACTGCGGGCGCGGCCGGCCCGCTGTGACCGCGGTGCAGGCGCCGGGGCTGGTTATAAAAAACGTCGACGTGTCTCACTGCTACGACGTCACGGGCGCTGCGCTTAACATTGTGGACACGCTCACGAAAGTGACAGGCGGGTGAGAACAACGGGCGCGCGCGGCCCTTTTTGTGGCAGGACGTGAGATGGGGCGGCGTGCGCAAGTGGTCGATGCCCCTTTAAAAAGGGGGCTGCTTCTCGGGGCAAAGGGTGCATGGGGCGCCTGCACCACCCTCATGCCAAGGCACGCCTCGAAGCCCCCTGCCCGCACCCCACCGCCCCCACCACCCCCACCCTCCCAACCCCCGGCCCCCACCCCGCCCAGAGCTTTCTACAACAACTCAGCATACTTCGGAGGCGGGGCGGTCAGCTCGATGACGTTTGGTTTCGCCGGCAAGCTGATGTTCTCGGCAACGGGCCTGCGCATGAGCAGCAACTGGGTGCGCGGGCCTTTGGGCCAGTCACGTCAAGCGGGCCATGCTGCGCGTGCATGGGCATAGGGGAGGCCTCCCCCAGCGCCGCAACGGGCAGCTGCCCTTCAGGGGCGGACACAAAAGAGCCAGGGGGCTGGGGCGGCCACTTTGCTGGGGCTTCCGCTCGGCGGCTGCGCACGGAGGAGGGGCTGTCCTGGCCGAGCCGCCTTTTCCTCCGCCCTGCTGTTTTCGCCCGCCGCGAAAACCGATGCGGCTGCTGCAGCGATGAGCTCCTGCGCCGTGCGTGCCCTGCACCCCCCCCTCCCATGCACAGGTGTACGAAAACGGCGGCGCCGTGGCGGTCACGCGGCGCGGCGCAGGTGGCGGCCAGTTCAAATGCAGCAAGTGCGCCTTCGACGGCAACTCCGCGCTCCAATGCAGCGTGCTGTTCGCCCTGCGCGAGGACGCGACACTGACGCCCAACCCCGCCAACGTGTCGTCGCCCTTCGCGGCGCCCGCAGCCTTCCAGCTCAACCTCGCCGGCAGCGTGTTCGCAGGTGCGCCATTGGCAGCGCGATCTCACATGTGCGTGGCACTGGGGCTCGAACCGCCGGGCGCCCGTCACGCCGACCCCCAACACGCCTGGCGCGAGGACGCACGCCTCTTGCCCCGGCAAAATAAAAGCACACTGCCTGCCGAGCCGCGTCTTGTGGGGGGCTGCCTTCCTCGGCTCCGCTGGCGCGCGCCCTGCGTCCAACCACCGTGTTCTCTGTGCTTGCCCTGGGCTCCCAGGGTCTCAGCAAGCCGCTGGCGCCTCCCTCGCTCTGCCACCCCTCACTCCCTCTGACACACTGCCTCCCGATCCCTGCTGGCTGCCCTGGCCTCTGCAACTTGTGCCGCGTCCCTCAGGCAACCTGGCGCACCCCTATGCGGTACCCGGGAGCGGGCCCGCCGACTGGCTACCCAAGTACGCGACCACCAACAGGACGGTGATCTGCGGCCAGGCGGCGGCGCCCTTCACGCCAACCATAGTCAAGGTGTCTGCAGGCACGGGGCTCGCGCCGATGCCGGTCAACCTGACCGGTGCCAGGCCTACCCCCTCTGACTTTTGGTGGGACAGTGCTGAATGATGGCGGCGCTGCCCACTGCGGCTGGCTTTGCTAGATCAGCACTGCTCTGTCCGGAAATGCATTTGCAACGTGAAGTGCGGCGACACCCCAATCAACAACCTCTAGAGATGCAGACATGCAGACACCGCCGTCGCCGGCGGCGGTGGCTTGCCCCTTGGCCGCTTTGCTCAACGCTGCGCCAGCCCCTCATCCGTCCCAGCAACACCACGCACACCACCCTTTGATCCCCAGTCCACCTGCACTGCAGCCGGAACGCGGGATGCTTTGTTTAGCAAGCCTCAACTCACGCCACACCCAGAATAAAGTCAAGGCGCCTGGCTATCGAACTGTCGGGGCGCCCCACATACAGAAAGCAACCGCGGTTGTGAAGGACAGTGACCAGTGACTCTGTCCATCGAGTGCGGGCCATGCTCACCTGGCCGGCCCCCTCGCCCACCCACGTGGCCTCGAATGCGCCATGCACAAGTGCCATGAAGCCTGTTGCCGGCTTGAATGGATTCGTGTGTTGCCTGCTGTAATAATAAGGTCACATGTTCGTCACCAGCAGGCGCCAGGGCCCTGGGCGGCAACTGAAAGCGGGCGGCTTATGGCAGCCCTTCAGCTAAGGGCTGCTGGGGGCTTTGCTTTTTGTGTGCCCTGGCCCCTCGGAACAAACGGGTTCCAGAGAAGGGGGATTTGGGGGCTCTACCGGAAGGGAAGGGGGTTGGGGGGCTCTTGAGGAAGTGAAGCGCCCACAGCAGAGTGCGCCGTGCGCCGTGCGCCGCCAGCGCGCGCGGGGCCCAGGCCGGCCAGCCCGGCGCCATGAATGGCCGCGCCGATCGGCCCAACGGGGTCCGCACGCGCATTGGCCGCCGCCGGCGCCGGCCACAACAGGCGCAGCACCTTGCAGGTGGCGCGCGTCCCCCCGGCTCCCACTTGGCCGCGGCGCTGGCCCTGGCAAGTGCGGGGGATCTGCCCCAGCCAGTCGTGCTCCAAGCTCGCCAGACACCTTCCCCAAGCACCACCGCAGCGGCCCCGTCCCCGCCACTCGCCACCATGCAGCTCGCGAAGCCCCAGGCCTCGGTCCGCGCGGCCCGCCCCGCCGCTGCCCGCGTCGCTGCCCGCAGGTTCGTAGATGTCCCGATTGCACGCTGGCGCGGCGTGGAGCCAATGGGCGGCAGATCTGCGGAGGGGGAGCCGCGGAGAGGAGATGGCGATCGCTCGGCGAGGGCTCAGCAGCAGCGGCCCCGCCATGTGCAGCAGCGACCCGTCGCTGGCATCCAGGCGCCGCATCCTGGCCCAGCAGGCTGGCAGGGGCCGGGCTGCAGCAGAGTGCCGCGCCCTAACACGCGGGCTTGCCGGCGGCGCTGCGTCCCCCCCCCGCACACCCTCCCTGTGCAGGCCCGTCAAGGTCTGCAACGCGTACGGCCAGGACAGCCGCTACGTGGACCTGGCGGTGAGGACGCCTGCCTCGCGGGCGCCTGCTGGCGGGGCGTGTGGGGTGGAGTCCGCATCCTGAGCCCTGGGCGCGGCGGAACCGCGCGCAAGAGCCGCGACCGCGGCGCGCCCTGCCGGCCAGCGGCGGCCTCGCCCAAGCGCCCTCCCTTGCCCCTCCCGCCCCCCTCCCGCCTTCCAGGACCTGGAGAACACCACGGGCGCCTGGGACCTGTACGGCCAGGACTCTGACAAGCGCTACAACGGCCTGCAGGTGCGGCCCGGGCCCCTCACGATTTCATTCCACCGGGGAACAGGGGCGGCCAGGGGAGGGTGGTTGTGGGCCCGCGGCGATCCGAGCGGCGCGGCCCACGCGCGCCGCCAGGCCGTGCCCATGCGCTGGGGTGTTGGCGCGGCAGCTGCCGCACGGCGTGCAGCGATCCAGCGGCGGCCTCAGGACGGAGCCAATGCCAGGCTCAGGGGCTCGAGCTTCCCCCCTGCAGCCCGCCTGGCGGGCCCAGCGGTTGGCGGCGGCGCCACTCGAAAGACGCCAGTCGGCAGCGTCGGCAGCCGCCCCCCGGCCCCTCGCCCTCGACACGGCCCCCAACCCCGGCGTCGCTGTCCCTTTCACCCCCCCCTCCAAACGCAGTCGGAGTTCTTCACCCGCGCCGCCGACATCGTGTCGCGCCGCGAGGCGATCCTGACCTTCCTGGCGGCGGGTGCGCGGGCGGGGGGTGGGGTTGGGGGGCTCTTGGGCTTGTTTGGCTGCCCGGGACGGGTGCTGGCTGCTGCAGGGTGGTGGCAGGACGGGGCCTATTGCAGCGGCGGCAGGAGGAGCAGGGTTCGCCAGCTGTGTCCTGGGGCCCCACCAAGTCCTGGCCGCGTGGCTTGTGGTCGTGCTGACGGGCGGCGCGGCCCCCGTACCGCGCCCGCAGGCGGCGGCACTGCCATCACCCTGTTCGGCCTCAAGGGCGCCAAGGACGCCAACCTGCCCATCACCAAGGTGCGAGACCGGGCCTCGGATAGATGGCCTGGCCGCAGGCCCAGTCTGGGGGCGCGCAAGGCTGGCAGCAGCACATCAACCAGACGCGCCGGCGCAACATGCGGCAGCAACGAATGCCGCGTGCCCAGCGGCGGCAGCTCCTCTGCTCCCCGCCCAACCCTCTGGCCCCGCATGTCCCCCCGCCTTCCTGCTCCCCGCTCCGCAGGGCCCCCAGACCTCGGGCGAGAACGGCAAGGGTGAGCCCCTGACGTGGAAACGCTGGGGGAGGGTTTGGGGGACGAGGAGGAGGGGCTTGGGGCCGCGTGAGCATGGCGCGGGCGGCTGCTCTGGCCGGGCCGCAGAAGCAGTGAGTGGGCCTTCGCCACTCTCTTCCTGCAACCACCACGGCAGCGCTCTGCTCACAATCTGCTCTGCTCTTGCCCAACTCTCTCAAAACACCCGCAGGCGGCAGCGCGCGCAACCGCCTGTGAGCGAAGGTGTCTGCGTCTGCGGCAGCGTTTTGTCCCTCGTAACCCAGCGCGCGGTGCCCTTTGAGACCCGCCCCGCGCGCATGGAGCGCCCACCACCCCCCGTCTTGTAAAAAGAGTCCCCCCACCAGTCGCGGCCCCGTTAGTGTTGTGGGGCTCGAAAGCGTGGGCGCATTGACCAGCGGGCCTGCGGGCGGAGTTGACTCTGCAGCGAGCGCGTGCCGGCGCATGTGCAAGACGGGGTGGGGCAAGCGCTGCAAATGTGCGTGTGCCGTGTGCAGCTGTCTGGGTGATGGCGAAGTCAACCGGGAGGAGAGGGTAGAACCAGATCGCAGACATCAGCGCGCCGTCGAATATAGCAGGAGACCACTGGCGCGGTATAATCCAACCCGTTAGCACGTCAGCTTTTACCCCGGGTTTCAGCCCCCCCCCCTGTCAGTAGGGCCTGATCGCGCCCGCGCGCGCCTCAGCTAGGGGCTCAGCTCCCACACAAAACACGATGCGAATCGCTCATAGAGCACAAGGCGCGGGGCGCGACGTCGCCCTGGCAGCGCGCCAGGCAGCAGCGGCGCCCTCGCTCGTGGCGCGGCGGCGCCGCCCACGCACGCTGGCGGGCCGAGCCGCGGCCGCGGCTGCGGGCGACGGCGGCTCCGCGGGCGCCTCTTCGCAGGTGGGAGGCCTGTGAATGAGTGCCGCCATGGCGACGGGTGGCCGTGCCGCCTGGCGGCAGAGCGAGCGCAGCGCTGGCTGGAGGCACACGCGATCGGCTCCCCTGCCACCACCTGCCCAACCGGCCCTCCCCCCCTCCCCCGCCCCCCTTTGCTCTGCCCCACCCTCCGCCAGGTGGCCGTGGCCTCAGAGGCCGCCGCCGAGCCGCAGCCCGCCGCCCCCACGGCGCCCGCCGCCGGCGACGGCAGCACCAACGGCGGCGGCAGCCCCGAGGGCGGCGGCGACGCGCCCCAGGCGACCATGCAGCTGAGCGTGTCCGTTTTGACCGCCATCGACCAGGTCAACGAGTCCGAATGGGACGCGGTGGCGCACGGCTGCGGGGAGGTCAACCCCTTTGTGTCGTGGCGGTTCCTGTGGATCCTGGAGGCCAGCGGCTCGGCGGTGAGGGGGCGGGGAAGGCTTGCGCAGGCGCCGCACATAAGGGGGGGTGGGAGCGCGGGGTGCGGCCAGCCAGGACGGCTGCGCTGCAATGGGGCCTGGCCACCTGGCGCGGCCGGCAGGGACTGGCACCCGCTGCGCCCTTGGCGGCGCCCGGGTCCAAGCAGCGGGGGCGCCAGCGCCACATTGCCGGCGCTGCGCCGCCTCACCCCCACCTTCCCAACTCCCCCCTCCCCCGCCCACCGCCCGCGCCAGGTGCGCGAGGAGGGGTGGGCGCCGCAGCACGTGGTCGTGAGGGACGAGGCCGGAAAGCTGGTGGGCGCCTGCCCCCTCTACCTGAAGGGCCACTCCTACGGGGAGTACGTGTTCGACTCCAGCTGGGCCCAGTTCTACGGCATGCAGGGCGGCAGGTGGGCGGGCCCTCTGGGGGCTTCAGGGCTTAGGGTTTGGGGGCGCATGCGCAGGCCCGGCGGCAGGCGTTTGCCCGGCTCCAGCTGGGCCCAGTTCTACGGCATGCAGGGCGGCAGGTGGGCAGTGGAGGGCTTGGGGTTTAGTGGGAGTAAATTTTCAGGTTGAGAGTTCATCACGCCCACGCTCCCTCGTTACGCCCACCGGCCCCCTTCCATGCCCCACCCCCTTTCTCCCTTTTGCAAGCCCTTTCCCCTTCGTGCACCCCCTTATTCTTGCAACCCCTCCTCCCCAGGTATTACCCCAAGCTTCAGTCCTGCGTCCCCTTCACGCCCGTCACCGGCCCCCGCCTGATGGTCGCCCCCGGCCCGTACCGCGCCGCCATTACTAAGGCCCTCGCCGAGACTCTCGTCGCGATCACTGACCGCCTGAAGGTGTCGTCACTGCACGTCACCTTCAGCAGCGCGGAGGAGTGGGCCGCGCTCGGCGCGCTCGGACTGCAGCAGCGGCGGGGCATCCAGTACCACTGGGAAAACGACGGGTGAGCAGGGTTGGGGCGGCGGGCTGGGTGGGCAGGGCCCGGGAAGGGAGCAGGCAGGGGGCAGGGGAGGGCAGGGACAGGGAGTGGACGGCGCAGCAGGGTCAGCGACTGTGTCGGCGATGGGGTTGCTCGGCTCGGCAAGAGCCTGGCAGCGGGGTCACTGGGCGGTGGTAGCACGAGGCCGCGGGCCACCGCCAAAGCGGCGCCGGCCCGACCGCCTGCCTGCCGCCGTCCTCCCTCCCTTTGCAAGCTGAACCCCTTGCAAACCCCCTTGACCCCTTACAAACCCCCCTTCCCTTCCCTTCCCTTCCCTTCCCTTCCCTTCCCTTCCCTTACCAGGTATAAGACCTTCGAGGACTTCCTAGCGGCCCTAAAGCAGAGCAAGCGCAAGAACATCCGCCAGGCAAGGGGGCCTTGAGCGGCTAGTTGGGTTGGGCAGAGCTCAGTCAGCAGGCCGTGGTGCCTGCGCCCCCTGCCAGCCCGCATTGGACCTTTGCCCCCTTCCCACGCACACACTCTTGTCCCGCCCACAACTCCCAGGAGCGCAAGGCCGTGGAGAAGCAGGGCCTGCGCCTGCGGCGGCTGAGCGGCAGCAGCGGCCCCGACGCGCTGCGGCCGCACCACTGGGAGCGCTTCCACCAATTCTACCTGAACACCGTGGACAAGCGCTGGGGCAGTGCCTACCTGACGCGACGCTTCTTTGAGATGTGAGCTGGGGCCCTGAGGGGAGGAAGGGGAGGTGTGGGGTGTGGGAGCGCTTCCACCAATTCTACCTGAACACCGTGGGCAAGCGCTGGGGCTGTGCCTACCTGGCGCGACGTTTTTTTTGGAAATGTCGGCAGGGAGGGGGGAGGGAGAGAAGCAGGCAGGACGGGTTGACTCACAGCCCATCTTCCATCCCACCCCGAAACCCGCGTTTCGCCCCGCTCATTCCTCGGCCATTCGACCCGCAACCCATGGCGCCCTCACCTACACCCCGCAATGCAACCCACCACTCCGCAACCCCGCCCTCCCCCAAACCGCAACACAACGCCGCACACGGCACGCCCCACTCCAGCCTTCACGCGCCCCTTCACCCGCGCACCCCACTTTTCATCCCGCTTCTCACCCACCCCAAAGGCTGGGCTCAGAAATGCCCGACCAGGTCATGCTGGTGGTGGCAGAGGACTCATCAGGGGACATGGTCGCCGGCGCCCTCAACATGATAGGCAGCCACGCGCTGTTCGGCCGCAACTGGGGCTGCGCGGCGGGGCGCGAATACAAGGGGCTCCACTTCGAGGCCTGCTATTACCAGGTTGGTGGCTGCTTTTTGATAGCGCCAGCCGGCGCGGCCTTTACTTCCGGTTTGGTCAGCATTCGCAAGCCCTTCTGCGGCGCCCGTGATTGGGCTCGCACCGCCCCCGAGGGCAGCACGCGCACCCCTCCAAATACTACCTCCTTTAGGAGCCCCCTCCCCTTGCTCTTACCCCTCTCCCAACCACCCTTGCCCCCAGGCGATCGAAGAGGCCATCGCCCGGGGCCTGCCGCGCGTCGAGGCGGGCGCGCAGGGGGAGCACAAGATGCAGCGCGGCTACCTCCCCAACTACACCTACAGGTGCAGGGCAAACAACCGCACGCCTGGATTTGCGACCCCGCGCCCCAAAGCTCGCCCGGCACGCTACCGCACCCACCGCCCGGCGCCTTGCTTTCCCCAAGCAACACGCAGCCCTCCGCCAGCCGCGCCCGAAGTGCCCCCTCCGCCCGTCGACGCCACGCCCCTTCTCCCGACCTCGTTGTTTCCTCATCCGTTGCTCCCTTGCTCCCGCTCTGCCGCTTGCAGCGCCCACTACTGCCGGGACCCCGTGCTCCGCTCGGCGGTCGGGCGCTTCCTCGAGAGGGAGGCGCAGCAGGTGCGGCCGCGGGGCGCCCTGCGGCGTGTGGGCTCGCCCGTGCACGTGGGTTGCGCTTGTGGCTGGTGCCCCCGGGTCCGGCCGGGCCGGGCGGGAGGGGGGGGGGCGCTGCTGCGCCCGATGGGCCCCATTGCGGCAGGCCGTGCCGCGGCAGGCCAGGGCCGTCGGCGGCTTCGCCAATCGCAGGCCGCACCGTGCCGCCTCCGCTGCCGCTCGGCATTCCCATCCGCTCACGCTCCCGCGCCCCTCCCCACCGCCCTGGCCCTCGCCTCCACAACAGATCAACTACACCTGGCAGGCGCTGACGCTCGAGGGCAGCCCCTACAAGAAGGAGAAGACCCTCTCTTACGTAATGGACAAGGTCGCGTCCTTCCAGTCACTGAGCAGTGGCTCGAGCCTCGACCTGGGTGACTCGGAGTGACCCCATTCGCCCGGGCGAGCGCGCCCCTGACTCGAGGCGGGCTCGAGGCGCCTGCAGCGCCCGCGGCCGTCGGCCCAGTGTGTACTTTGCTGCGAGCCGCGCCCTCACCCCCAGCCCCCCGCATGCCCCCACCCCAGCCGGAAGCGGCGCGGCGGGGGCGGGGGCGGGCGGAGTGGGGAGGGCGTCCGAGTGTACATCAGTCAAGAGAGTGGTCAAAACGAGGGTCAACGCACAGCGGCCGTCGCGGCGCCTTGTATTCTAGGCGCTGCCCGGCCGCGTAGCCGCTCGCACAGGCCATGTAAATCACAATCAAGCGGGGGCAGCAGCATAGAGGCGCCGGGCGCGGGGCGGCGCCGGCAGCGGCGGCGGCGGCAGCGGCG
>VIYE01000209.1:0-10090 GCA_008037345.1 Messastrum gracile | reverse complement strand
CAAGCTGCCACAGCTGTGGCCACCCCCCCCTTCAAGGGAGGCCGTCCCCGGCCGACAATCAGGTGGCCGGGGAGGGGGCCGCCGGGCGGCTCAGTCGGCGGTGGGCGCCGCGATGTTGGTGTCAGAGCGCACCGTGAACCGCGGTCCGCGGGCCACGCCAGTGATGAGGGTGGTGCGGTGGCGCTTCGACGTCTTGGAAAAGTCCACGCAGTAGCCCGGAATCATCTGCTCCATCCCGGCCTCAAAGATCGCTGAGTGGGCTGAGGCCCACATCACGGCTGGGCAGTTGGTGCCGTCGCAGAGGGGCGCCGCCATGATGCCGGCGACAGGCGCCGGGCCCATGATCTGAAGGCCCTCCACGATTGAGAAGGCGTGGCCCCAGCACCAGGCGGGCTGCTCCGGCTGCTGGCCCCAGGTGCCGGGGATCTGCCACGTGTTGTCCACACCGAAGCGTGGCGCGGCGGGGTTGCGGGGGGGCACCAGAGGTTGAGCGAGAAGCTCGCCTCCCCGTCGCCCAGGCCGCCCTCGACCAGGGTGTGAAGGCGCGACGCGGTCCCGAAGTTGCGGTTGAAGCCCGGGACACCGTGCTCGCGCGCCTTCCTGTAGATCATTGCCTGGGCCACGATCGCCGCGGTGGTGCTGCAGTTCCGGGCGGTGCAGCGGGGCTGCTGCGAGAGGAAGTGGCCATAGATCCATCCGTCCTGCCCCCTCAGCCAGGGCAGCGGGGGCTGCTGGGGCTGCTGGGGCTGCTGCTGGGGCTGCTGCTGGGGCTGCTGCTGGGGCTGCTGGGGCTGCTGGCCGAGAACATAGGCGATTGCGGCGTCGATCGCGCCGCCGTCTCCGTCCTGTTGGAAGTCACCATACAACGCTAGCAGGTCCGGTTCGTCAGCCATGGGGAGGCCACGGGGAGAAGAGGAGCTCGTTTTATGGGTGACTAGGTCGCAGATCAATCTACTAGTGGTCGCTAACTTAATGCGCTCTTGTGGGGCCAGGGAGGGGGCTCGTGGAGAGGGGTTGCAAGCTGCGTCACCCGGCTGGTGGCGCTTGGGGCAGCGTGTTTCTGGCCGCGTGTGAGGCCTTATGGTGGTGGGACCCCTTGGGCTGGGGTTGCTACATGGGGGCAGTTGTTTCTGTCCGCATGATGGGCGCTATTATCAGGGCAGGGAAAAGATTGCTTTGCGCCAAGATACTGGCGTCGGATGCACTGCGTTGATGCAGCGCCCATGCAAGCAGTGGCTGGGGCACTGGTGGGAGGGATGAGAGCATCACAAACGGCGAAAACGGTCGCTCTTGCTAGGGAGCGGCAGCCCGCGGCTCAAGCGTGCCTTCTACGCACCGCGGCGGCGGCGCGGAGGCGCGAAAACTCTGCAAAGGCGTGCGGCCCGGTTGTCTCAAACGGCAGAAGCAGTCAATCATGCTAGGGAGCGGCGGCCCGCGGCTCAAGCGTGCCTGCTACGCACCGCGGTGGCGGCGCGGAAGCGCGCGAACTCTGCTAAGGCGCGCGGCTTGGTCTATGGAAGGGGGAAGCCGGACAGTCTCGGTGCGTTGCAAGGGGGGGAAGGAGGGAGCATGGCTTTTATGGTTGTCTTCCGGAATGCTTGCTCGGTGATCTTATCGGGCATAGCAGGGGGTCTCAGGGCGGCAAGGCGCGCACGCGCATGGGGCGCGCCGGTCGCAGGGTGGGAAGCTATATAGCCATATATGTGGTGCCGGAGATCCGTCATCGGGGCTTGGAAGCCGGGGCGGAGCTGCCGGGCGTCACGCCGGGCCATGGAGGTGTAAGGCGATCTTCCACAAACAGTTGCTCGGGACGCGGGGAGGAGCGCAGAGCTGACAAGCAAGGGGGGCGGAGCGTTTGACGAAAAGGGGGGCGTAAAGGGGGGGTGCCTATGGGGGTACGACACCGCCAGCCCGAACGCAGGGAAGGGGGAGTCTACTCATTGGGGCCCGGGGAGGGGCGCAACGGCGTGGTGGGGGCGCTGCCCGTCGTGGGGCAGGGCCATCCTGTAGAGGAGGGGCTGCCGGCCAAGCGCGATGGGGGGTGCGGGGCTCTTTAACGCCTTTAACCTGCCCACCCAACACTTCCCGCCGGGCAGGACCCTGCCCTGTTAGGCGAGGGCGGCGACTGTTGTGACTTTTTGTGGTTGTTTTCCATGTCTTGTCACTTTCTTTTCACTCAACCTGGCCGGCGTAAGGGCAGATGCGGCCGACGTGCACCCACCAACGGGTGCCTGCCGCGTCTTCCAGGGCGGCGTTGTCGAAACTCTCATCGTAAGCCACCAGCAGGTAGGGACCCTCGCTGGCCGAACCCAGCTTGTTCTTCCTCTTGGAACGGGGTGCCTTCATCATGACGTAACTGCCAATGGGCATCTCATCCGACGGGATGCTCAGCCCCTGGCGGCGGCGGCGACGATAGGCCTCGCACTGCCGCGCCTGGGCGGCATGCAGGTTTGTCTCTGCTTGGCGCGCCGCGGCCCTTCGCGCGGCGGCGATCTCCTCAACCTCCCCCTTCAGCTCCTTGCGCCGTGTGGGGCTGGTGTAGAGGTCGCCTTCGCTCTCTGAGGTGCTGTCGTCGAGCACAATCACTGCGCGGCCGCCTTCTTGCTTTATCTTGAAGGGGGTCGGGGCCCGCTTGACAGGAGGGCTCGAGCGGGGGCGCTCAGCCCTGGGGGCAGAGGGGAGGGTCTGGCCCTGGGCCACAGGCGGGGCGTTTACAGGCGTAGCTGCCTGGGCGGCGGGGGTGGCGAGTGCAAGGCCAGCACGAGGAGTGGGCGGCGGCGTGCCCGCGCGCGTGGGGCGTTGGGGGTCTTGGCCGTCGCCGTCGCTCGACTCGCTGTTGCCAGTGGCGAGGGCAGGTGCGTGGCGCAGGCGTCGGTCCACTGGCAGGGTGGGCTCCTTGCCATGCATGAGACGGAAAGGGCTGAGGCCGGTGCTGTCGTGCTTGGCTGCCCGCAAGCCGGCAAGGATGAGGGGAAGGTGCTCATCCCACGTCTCGGGGTGGTCGCCCACGGCCTTCTGAAGGGAGCGCAGGAAATTTTGGACAACGCGCTCGGCCATGCCGTTGCCTTGCGGGTGGTCGGCGGCGCTGCACTTATGCTCGATGCCCATTTCCCGTAGGGTCTCGTCAAAGGCTCCCTTGAACTCTGTCCCTTGGTCGGTTTGAACCACCAGGGGCGTGTGGCCCCTGGCTATCACCTCTTCCATGAAGAACTGGGTCGTGGTCGCGGCATCGCGCTTCGCAACAGCGCGCGCCTCGGGCCACTTGGTGAAGGCGTCGAGCCCCACAATAAGAAAGGTGTTGCCGCGACGAGTTCTGGGGAAGGGGCCTGCATAGTCCATGGCAAAGCGCTCGTACAGCTTCTCCACGGGCGTGGGCCTCATCTCTGCCTTCTCTCGATTGAACTTGACGTTGCGCTTGATGCAGCTCTCACAAGCTTTAAGCCTGCTTTTTATGTCCTGCGTCATGCGGCGCCAATAGTACTTGGGGGCGGCCATGGTGTGCACCTTGGCGGCACCCGAGTGTCCGCAGGCGTGCAGCTCATCGATGAGAGCGGCGCGCTGGTCGGGGCGAGGGACGAGCCGCTCGGCAGGGTAGCGAGGCGTGGGCAGGGTGTAGATCCTGCCGTCGCGGCAGACATACCGGCTGGCGCGCTGCTTGACCCTCTTTGCCTCGGCTCCGTCGACGGTCAGCTCGCCGTCAACCACGTAAGCCAACACAAGAGGATCGTCGTAAATGTCAGGGACTGTTGGCTCCTCAGCTTCTCCGTCGTCGTCGGCACAGGCGTCGGTGGCGTCAGCGCCATCACCAGCGGCGGCGGCGTCAGCGTCGTCATCAGCGGCGGCGGCGTCAGCAGGGAAAGAAGCCCGGAGAGCCTCCTTGGCAGCAGAAGGGGGAGCGGGCTCGCCGCTCGCCGCCTCGTTTGCGGTTGGAGGGTGAGGGGGTGCCGCCTCGCCGTCCTTTGCGCCCAGCGGAGCAGGGGGCGGGGCCGCTGCCTCTATGGGAGCAGTGGCAGTGACTGCAGCAGCGGCAACAGCAGTGTCGTCAGCAGCGGCAGTGGCAGGGGCGGCGGCAGCGACAGTGCCGCGCGGCTGCGGGCTGCTGGTGGGCAGGGGGTGAGTGAACGCACTGGAAGGAATGCCCATCTTGAACAGATCGGGCGATGGCTGAGGGCTAGGCTCCTCCTTGGTTGGTGTGTTGGGCAGCCCTGCTGCGGGGACCGACGGGGGCGCAGGCGAGCTGGGGCCAGACCCGTTGGCGCCGGCAGGCGGCCGCGGCGGCTCAAGGGAGCGGCCGCCAACGTCGAGGCGGCTGCGCTTGAGCGCGCGCTGGCACTTGCGGCAGTACCAATCACCTTCCGGGACACTCTCGAGCGCAAGGCAGTACGTGTGGAAGCCGCGATCGCAGAGCGAGCACAGAAGCATCAACTCATCGTCTCCAGGATAGTTGCACATGGCACATTTAAGGTCTGGGTCCACACTGGGACCAGAGTCAAAGCCTTGGTCAGAGTCACTGCTGCGGGGGCGCAGGTCCATCATGAGGATGGTGGGGGCAGCCGCGCTGTCGCTGGTGGCAGCGGGCAAAATCACAATGCTCTCTGCCAGGCGCACAGCCTCGTCTGTGTAGCCTCTCACTAGGCTTTCTCGGGCCTCCCGCAGCTGGGCGAGGCACTCGGCGTCGGTGGGCCTGGTTGCGGGCGCCTCCTGGGCCGCCACGCGAGCGGCGACGTATCGGGGCACGTCAACGCCCACCTTCTCGGCGCCCGAGGGGTGTTCCGTGAAAAGGTAAATGCCTGGGTTGGCGCGGCGGGGCACAAAAGCAAGCTGAATGTTTGCTCCTGGCCCACTGCTGGCGGCAGGCCCGAGGGTGCAGAAAACTTGCAGCGACGGCGCATGGTCGACGCGGCCAGGAAAGCCGTCGGGTGCGGGGTGCCCATGCAACACCCTATACAGCCGATGGAAGTCCTGGCTAAAACAAAACTGGCCAGGGCCTGACTGGAAAAGGATTGGCACCCACTGGTCCAACCTGTATTGGTCTGCTGCAAGCAAATCGTGGTGCAAGGGTGGCAGGCTGCCAGTGTGAGCCTCCAAGGTATAGATGTGAGTATGGGTGGGAGGCTCGGCCAGAGGGGGCCAGTAGGATGCCTCGTCCAGTCGCGGATATATCTCTGGCTCGCCGTCCTGGCCAGGGCCTGGCAAGAAAACTGAATAACTGGGGCGCGGCAGGGCGGTGAGCGTGTCGACGGCTGCTCGCGCCTCGGCTGCCACCTGGTGGGGTGGGGCGCTGCCGTCGATGCGTACCACTGCCCCTGGGAAGCCGTCAAGAGCGTTCTCGTACGATTGCCCCAGCTTGGTCAAATACTCCAAGGTGATGCCCTCCTCGCCGGGGCGGGCGCGAGCGGCGGCGCGCCGCATGCACTCGTCCTCGGGGGTGTCGATGTATATGATGGCACTTGGGAAGGTGTGCTGGAGCTGCAGGCTGGTGGCGTGCACACTGTCATAAACCAGGTGCTTGTGGTACAAGGGAAGGCCTTGCAGGGGCAGAAAAACAAACAGGCTGCTCCACGGGCCTCGCTCCATCACCACCTGCTGCCGGTGCAGCGCGGGCGTCAAGTTGGCGTAAGCGTTGACGACCGTTGTTTGCACCTGGGCTGCCACCAGGTGGCGCATCTCATCGGGCATCTCCGTCGAGGCATGCCCCTCGTAAAAGGTTTTTAAGAGGGGCCTCCACTTCCTTACTGGCTCTGCCAGCACCGTCCACTGGTGTGCGGGCAGGGCGGCCCTCAACGCCTCCACGACGGAGCTCTTGCCAGCGCCGATGTTGCCTTCCACTGAAATTACAATGGGAAGGGTGTCGGTCGCGTCAGCGGGCGGCGGGCAGTCGGGAGGGCCGTCTTGCAGCTCCAGCAGCAACTGCCTAATCCGCACGGTGGCAGGGGAGTCAGGGGTGGAGCGCCCGTCGTTGAAAGTGGGGCTGCGCGAGCCAACCGCCTCTGCTGTGCAGGCCATGGGCTCTGCCGCGCACTCCGCCTCTTCCTTACCCTTGGGCTTGGGCTCGGGCTCTGCCTCAGGCGCAGGCATGGCTGCCGCCAAATTGTCGGGGGCAGCGTGCGAGGGAGGCGAGGCGGCGAGCTCTTCCAGGCCAAGGGGGGTGTCGGGCGTGCCGTTGGGCCGGGAGAGGGCGTCGGCCGCCCGATTCTCTGCGCCCTGGCGGTACTTGATTGTAAAGTCAAACTCTTGCAACAGCAGGGCCCAGCGCGCAAGACGGCCTGTGAACTTATCGTTCGTCATCAGCCAAGTGAGGGCGCGGTGATCGGTGATGATGGTGAAGGGGCGCCCGAGCAGGTAGGGGCGGAAGAGCTTCACGCCAACGATGACGGCAAAGCACTCCCCCTCTGAGGCAGAGTATTTCTGCTCTGCAGGGGTGAGCTTCTTGCTGCCGTAGGAGACCACATATTCGGCCCCGTCGGGGTCGATCTGGGACAGGATGCAACCCACGGCATCTTGCGAATAATCACAGGTAAGGATGAAGGGCCAGTCAAAGTTGGGACGGCGCAAAATGGGGGCCTCGGTTAGGGCTTGCTTGAGCCACTGAAAGGAAGCCTCCTGGCGGTCGGACCACTCCCAAGCCTTGCCCTTCTTGCGAAGCTCGTTGAGAGGGCCTGCAATTTTGGCGTAATCCCGAATGAACCTCCTGTAGAAGCCGGTAAGGCCCAGCCACCTCTCAATCTGCTTCACGTCGCGGGGCCTGTGAAATTCCTGTACTGCAGAGATCAGCCGGGGGTCGGGGCGGGTGCCGTGGGCGTCGCACACGTGTCCCAAAAACACAATGGAGCTCTGGAAGAGGTTGCACTTGCTGGGGGCCAGCTTAATGTTGGCCGAGCGCAGGCAGTTGAAAACCATCTCCAGGTCACTCATGTGCTGCTGAAAAGTGGGGCTGTAGATGATGATGTCATCCAGGTACACAAAACAGCGTCGCCCGATGTGGTCCCTTAACACCTGGTTCATCAGGCGCTGGAAGGTCGCGGGCGCGTTGCACAGGCCCTGGGGCATGACAACGTACTCGTACAGCCCATGTGGGGTGGAAAAGGCTGTCTTTTCGATGCACGAAGGGTGCAGCTCCACCTGAAAATAGCCCGAAAGGCAGTCGACGGTGCTCATAAACTTTGCATTGCCCAGGCTGTCCAGTATGTCGTCCATGCGGGGCAGGGGGTGAACATCCTTGCGGGTGATGGCGTTTAGTCGCCGGTAGTCAATTACCATGCGGTCCTTGCCATTCTTCTTGGGCACAAGCAGGGCAGGAGAGGACCATGCGGAGCTGGACGGGCGGATGAGCCCCAAGCTCTGCTGCTCGTCGATGACCGCGCGCAGCCTCTCTGAGTAATTCTGTCCTAACCTGATGTAACGCGATTTGACAGGAGGGGCGTCACCGGTGTCGATCACATGTTGGGCCAGGTTGGTTCGGCCAATCTGGTTGGGGCTGAAGGCAAACACGTCGGTGTAGTTACTCAACAGCAGCCGTGCCTCAAGCGTTTGCTCTGGCTTCAACTGGCTGCCCAACGGGATGCTCTCAGGACCCGTGGCGGTACCTTCCTCCCGCGCAGGTGACTCACAAAATCCCTCTAAGGTCTCCCCATGCAGTTGCAGCAAGGCATCAGCAGGGTTGTCAGGGTGCAGCCCAGAGTTGCTCATGCCTTTCATAAGGATCTGGCCTGGGTCCTCCAGTTCAGAACCAAACCCGCCGTCGGAGCCTTCGTCAGAGGCAAGGCTGCAGCAATCGGAGCCCTCGCTGAGATCTGGCATGGACGACGAATCTGGGGCGTCCGTGTCACTGCCTGCGGCGGCGGCACCCTGCAAGGCTTGCTGCCACAGCCATTCATCTTCCCAGTACTCCTCGCTTGCCTCCCAGAACTCAAGGGGCGGCAGTTCCTCGTCCCAAGGCGCGCCCCACCAAACGGGCAATACCTCATCAGTCAAGAGAGCACAAGTGTGAGGATTACTCGTACAGCCGGCGAGCGGGCCTGGCGCCGGGCCAGTGCTGCTTGGGGCCCCGGCAGCGGGCATGGCGCCGTGAAGGGGAGGCGGCGTGCCCGCGGGGAACGACGCAGTGCTGGCCGCGGCCTCTTGCGGGGGCTGGGGCGGCGCCAAGGCCACCGGAAGGGTGCGAAAACAGGGCGCCGTGGCGGCAGGCCGGGCGGCGTTGGTGGTACAGTCGCCGGGCGCGGGCGCCAGCGGCGGCGGGGGTGCAGCGACGTCCTTGGTGGCATGGCCGGGGGGGGCACCGCCAAGGTGGGCAGCATGGGTGCGGGCAGGGGCCGAGCTGGCGAGGGGCGAGGGCCCGGCAGGTGGGGCAGCAGTGCCGTTATTGTCAGGGGCGCCGGAGGCACGGGCGCCGTCACAGCCGGCGGCGCCGCCGACGCGCTCACTGGGCGAGGAAGCTTGCAAGGGCAGAGGCGTGGCACCATCGGGGGTTGCATGCCCGAGGGGCGCGCTGCTAAGAGGGACAGTGTGGCCGGGAGCAGGAGCCACGCCAGCGCAGGGCTGGGGCTCGACAGCGTCAACCGGGGCCAAAGAAATGCTATGGCTAGGGGCGCAGCTTGCGTGGTAATCGGCGAGCGCAGAGGGCGGAGAGAGGGGCAGCTGCAGGGTTGCAGCGCCGTCATGAGTCGGGCCAGAGGGGGCCGGAGGAGAAGGTACAGGGGCGCAGCCGGGACGGGGCTGGGGCCCGCCTGCCGCGGCCAAGGCAGCAGTGTTGGGGTCGCCGGGGGCACCAGGGGAGTTGGCGCCGCCGGGCGTTGCAGCGTCGGCAGCAAAAGGGGCTGAGGGCCTTGCGGAGACAGACACCTCGCAAGCGCCCAGAGGCTTATCGGTTGCGGGGTCTGGAGGGGGTGGGGCCGCGCTGGCGGGGGCAACTGGGCCCATGGGGGGCAGAGCAACATGGGAAGTGTAGTTGTTTTGTGGGCCTGCCCGCCCCCAAGGGGTGGGGGGCGAGGCGGGCGCGTCTTCGTTTGAGGTTGGATCGTTGGAGGGGCAGCCCTTGAGGTTGCGGGGCGCAAAGATGAGGACGGGCCGGGCCGGCGCCGTTGAGGCGGCGGGGCCAGGGCCTTGGGGAAGCAGTGGTGTGAGGGGAGGGTTGCTGGTGTAGACAGTGTTGGAGGGCCCTGCAAGCCCCACGGCCGGGCCAAAGCGCGCAGGTGCGCAGCCGGGCCTGGGCAGGCGCGGGCGCGGCGCTGGCGGCAGGCCGTGCAAGTGGGCGTTGGGCGTGATCAAACGGGCGGGCCGCAGTAGGGGCGCCGCGCCAACTAACTCTTGCACTGCAGCTGTGGGGCAGCCGTCGCCAGCTTGGGATGCCAGGGCCGGGCTAGGCGATGTCGCCACAGCGTGCCCTGGGGTTGGGTTCGCGGGCGCAAGGGGGGCAGGGGCCAGATGTGAGGCAGCAGGCCTTGCCGGGCAGCAAGGGTTGTCGGGGGCGTGGGCGTTACCAGCGTCGGCGATGGGAGCTGGGCTCACGTCAGGCGAGCTTGCTGGCGGCGCAGGCGTGCGCGTCATCACGGTGGCCACGACCCTTGGGGGAAAAAGGTGCGGCGGCGCGCCAGGGGCCAGCGAGCCAGCGCCGAGGGGGGGCCAAACACCCTTCACCCCAGCAGGCACACACCTTTTGCCCAAGGCGGGGCTGGCGCGCCTCAGAAGGGCCGGTTGGGGTCTAGCATGCGTGCCTGAGGGCGGAGGCGGAGGGAGGTTGGCCAGAAAGTCGTTCACCTCGGCAAAGAACTTGGCCATCACCTGTTCCTTTCCGTCGGGGGAGCGAGGGGCCCAAGGCGACCCGGGAAAGTCAAAAAGCTTGATCGCGCTCACCAGGAGGGACAGCGCGCCCGACACGCGCTCCTGGGCGGCCCGCATGCCCTCCTGGGCCTGCAGCACCTCCCAATAGGCCTCGGACAGCGTGGGCGGGGGGTTGGCGGTCAGGACGGGCCGGAGCCACGGCGGCAGGTTGGGCGGCAGCGGCGGCGGCGGGCCCGAGGGGACGACCACGGACACCAGGGGCCGCGGCGGCAGCGCCGACGACGCCACGGGCGCGGCGGGCTGCAGCAGC
>VIYE01000208.1:0-10092 GCA_008037345.1 Messastrum gracile | reverse complement strand
GCCGCGCCGGCCCCCGCGCCGGTGCCGGCGGCCCCTGCCAAGGGTGCGCCCAAGTTCGCCGCCGTCGACGGCAACGAGGCGACCGCGCGCATCGCCTACGCCCTGAGCGACGTGTCCTTCATCTACCCCATCAGTGAGCCGAGGGCCCCTACTGTGGCGGGGGTGCTGCGCCTCAATCGCAGATGCCGCTGCGACCCGCATGCGTGCTAGCATGGCTGGCGCATGCTGGGAACCTCGCATGTGTGCCCGCATGCGCCACCGCATGGCGCTGGGGCTCACGCATGCGCTTAAGGGTTCTCGGCCCGCTCGCTTTGGCCCTGTACCTCGAGTCCTGACTCCCTCGCTTTCCCCACGCTCTGCCGCCCTTTTCGCGCCCTCCAGCCCCCGCGACCCCCATGGGCGAGGCCGTCGACCAGTGGGCGGCCGAGGGCCGCAAGAACGTGTTCGGCAACGTCATGCAGGTGCGGGGCTGGGCGCGGGGCGGGCCGCGCGGCATGCCCTGTCGCAGGCGCCATGCGCCATGGACGCGAGGCCTGGCCAGCGGCAGGTCCGCCCGTTGGTGTAGAGTGGGGGCCCAGACACGCGTCCTGCAGCGCCTAGGGCTTGCCTAGGGTTTGGCGCATGCACACCGCTGTTTGGGCTCATGGGTACACCGGCTGCATGCCCCCTCCCCCCCCCCACACACACACGCGCACACACACACGCACGAAACACACGCACGTGCCAGGTCACTGAGATGGAGTCGGAGGCGGGCGTGGCTGGCGCGCTGCACGGCGCGCTCGCGGCCGGCGCGCTGGCGACGACCTTCACCTGCTCGCAGGGCCTGCTGCTCATGATCCCCAACATGTGCGCGCTGTTGTGGGTGGGGCCTGCCGCTGAGGGCTTGGGGCTGGGCAGCCGGGCACATGGGAACCAGGCTGCGCCTGCGCGCCTGCTGCCCTGCATGTTGCCGAGCCGTTCCCCGAATTGCAAACCCCGCGAATCCGCAGGTACAAGATCGCCGGCGAGCTCATCCCGGCGGTGCTGCACGTCACCGCGCGCGCGCTGGCCGGCCACGCGCTCAGCATCTTTGGCGACCACCAGGCAAGCGCGGGCTGGGGCGGGTATTGAGTGCACTTGGTGAAACCCTTGGGTAAAACCCTTTGCGGCCTGTTGGCGGCAACTAGGGGCCGAGCATGCATGACCCTGTCGCCGTCGGCGCCGTGGCCATGCAGCCGGCAATCCCTGGGATGCGCATGCACACCCAGCAAGCGCCCCAAGGGCGCCTACTCACCCCACATACTCTTGCGCCTCGCGCCCGCCATCCACAGGACGTGATGGCGGTCCGCCAGACGGGCTGGGCCATGCTGTGCTCGCACAGCGTGCAGGAGGCGCAGGACATGGCGCTGATCTCGCACCTCACCACGTTCAAGGCGCGCGTGCCGTTCCTGCACTTCTTCGACGGCTTCCGCACCAGCCACGAGATCAACAAGGTGTGCGCGCGTTGGCGTAGGGGGCTGAGGTGGGAGTGGGGTGTCCGACAAGCATTCACGCGAGTTGCCTCAAGCGCCAGCGCGCGCATGGCGCAGTCCTCCGCAGCCCAGAAGCTGCTGCTGGCGCGCCCGGATGGCGGCACCCCGTGGCCGGTGCCCACCGCCTGCTTAACGGGCAGCTTGCGGCTTTCAACAGCGCGCCGGCGCAGGGCGATGCTTTCGGCTGTGCATGCGCACGGGTCAAGAGCGCGTTGAAAACTGAGCTTATGCTGACTCTGCGCGCGCGCCCTATCCCCCCCTTAGATCTCCCTGATTGACCCCGAGTCCATCAAGCCGCTGGTGGACGAGATCGCCCCCTACATCCAGGACCACCGCAAGTGAGCAGCGCCGCTAATGGTTGGGCATTGGAGCAAAGGCGTGCCCATGAAAAGCTGCAGCGGCAGCTGCGGTCACGACAACAGCGGTGCAGGCGCCACGCTAAGTGCGTGCCGGCGAGCACGTCTCCTCAAAAGCAGCACCCGCACACACGCGCTCACCGGCCCCCTCGCGGCCCCCACCCCGCCCCCGCAGGCGCGCGCTCAACCCCTCGCACCCGTCGCAGCGCGGTACTGCGCAGGGCCCCGACGTGTACTTCCAGGGCATCGAGGCCGCCAACCCCTTCCACGAGGTGCGTGCGAAAAGGGGGTTGGCGGGGGAGGGCGGCTGCCTGTTGGCAACCAGGTTGCAGCTTCGCACACCCTTCCCTTGAAGCAGTGGTCACTGGCTTGCGTAAATCCCCCTCTCCAGGCACCCACCCACCCACCCACCCACCCACCCACCCGTGCCCTCCTTCCAAAAACCCCAGGCGGTGCCCGGCCTGGTGCAGGAGACCATGGACAAGGTGGCCAAGCTGACCGGCCGCCAGTACCACCTGTTCGACTACGTCGGCCACCCCGAGGTGACGCTCTGCGCTTGCAAGGGGTCTTTGCATCGGCGGCGTGTGTGCATGGCGGCTGTTGCTGCGCGGCCTGCTTGCTGGGGGACTCGCGGCGCCCCGGGCTGCTTGCCCACAGTCACCCCCTGGCCCCTTGCCTTGACACCACCTTACCACCTGTCGTTCCCGCCCCCCAACCTCCCAGGCCGACCGCGTGGTGGTGGCGATGGGCAGCGGCACCGAGGTGCTGGAGAGCGCCGTGGCCCACCTGAACAAGGAGGGCCAGAAGGTGGGGCTGGTCAAGGTGCGCCTGTTCCGGCCCTGGTCGGCCGAGCACCTGCTGGCCGCGCTGCCGCCGACGGTGAAGCGCATCACCGTCATGGACCGCACCAAGGAGCACGGCAGCGGCGGTGGGCGGCCTCCCTGCTACTTGTAGGCAAGGGGTGCATGGTGGCATGGATCGGGTGGCATTTTGTCGCTCTGAAGAATTGGCGCCAGCCTGGCCCTGTGGCGCGCCGTGGCGCCACCCCCTGACACGATTGACATGTGCCCGCCCATGCGCGCGCGCAGGCGAGCCCCTGCTGCTGGACGTGGCGTCGACCATCCAGCGCGCCAAGCGCCCGATGGAGGTGCTGGTCGGCGGCCGCTACGGCCTCGGCTCGAAGGTGCGGCCCTGCAAACTTGCCGCTCCGGGCCTGGGTGCGTGTGGTGGTCGGAGCCAGGTGGCGCTGTGATGCACGAGCGGTATGGGAAGCAGCAAAATGGCAAGGCCGTGAGCCGGCAGCAACGCCCCGCGCCCCTCAGTGGCCCTGGCGCCTCATCCCCCCTTGCCTCCCGCATCTGCCCTCAACTTCAACCCCAGGACTTCACGCCCGCCATGGCGGTGGCCGTGTACGACAACATGGCGGCCCCCAACCCCGCCGACGTCAAGGACTCGTTCGTTGTGGGCATCGTGGACGACGTGGGCTTCACCCACCTCACGGCCGGGCCCGAGCTGTCCGACGCGGTGCCGGAGAGCACCACCGAGTGCCTGTTCTGGTGGGTGCTTTTTCTTGGAGTGGGCGTTGGATGGGCTGGAGGCCGGGGCAGCAAGTTTATGGAAGGAGCGGGTAGCAGATTTGTGCAGCTGTGCGTGTTGCGGCCTGGCCGCCCACTCGGCCCGACCCGGACCCCCACACCCGCGCCGTCCCTCCCCCCCAGGGGCATGGGCTCCGACGGCACCGTGGGCGCCAACAAGGAGGCGGTCAAGATTATCGCCAGCCAGCCTGGCATGCATGCGCAGGTGGGGGCAGGGCTGCGGTTTATGGGTGCCCTGGAGCTGGCAGGCTGGCCGATGAGTTGCGGCCTGAGATTCGCAAAAACCTGCGATTGGCCGTGTTGGAACAACAAATGCAAAGTCGCAACCGCAGTCCCCACTCTCCGCACCCCACCCAACCCACCCAACCCCACCCCAAACAAACCCACTCACCACCCCTCCCCAACACTCTCCTGTCCCCCCAGGCCTACTTTGCCTACGACGCCCACAAGTCTGGCGGCGTGACCACCAGCCACCTGCGCTTCGGGCGTGAGCCCATCAAGGCGCCCTACCTGGTGGCCGACGCCGACTACATCGGCGTGCACCAGCCCCAGTACCTCATCAAGTGAGCTTTGGCCAAATGATTGGGGCCCCTGGGCCTGGGGGCGTTTGGGGGCGCACGGGGGGGTGGAGCCGGAGGCGTGCACCAGCTCCAGTACCTCACCAAGTGAGCTTTGGGACCATCAACTCACTTCGATAATGAGGGCCTCAGTGGGGGGGGGGGTAAAGTGTGGACACGTCGCGGTGGGAGTCTGCCGGTGCCTTGCTTGGCGCCGTGAAGTCGTGCTCTGACGGGTTCCCCCGCCGCCACCCCCTCTCCACCTCCTGCGCCGCCCTTCAACGCCCCAAGGTACGACGTCCTCAGCCGCCTGCGCCCCGGCGGCGTGGTGCTGATCAACGCGCCCTGGAAGACGCTGGAGGAGGTGGAGGCGCACGTGCCCGAGCGCGTCAAGCAGCAGCTGGCGCGCCTGCGCCCCAAGGTGCGGGCGCTTGGCCCTAGAAGGCCTGGGGGGTCGGCAGGAGGGTCGGCAGGAGAGAGAGGGCGTGTGGATTGAGGGCAGCAGTGCGGCCGGCCAGCGCGCCTGCAGCTGGCACCGGCAACGGGTTCCAGCGCCGAACGCCCTGGCCTGCTCTCCCCCCCAGCAAGCCCCGACGTTCTCATGCGCTCCCCCTGTCACACCCTCCCCCTCCGTATTGCGCAGCTGTACACCATCGACGCCACTGCCGTGGCCAAGGAGGTCGGCCTGGGGCGCCGCACCAACATGGTCATGCAGGCCGCGTTCTTCGCGCTGTCGGGCATCATGCCCATGGACCAGGTGGGCGATGCTATATGCCCTGAGAGGGGCAGCCAGGGTGGAGCAGGGGCGGCTGGATGGGAGGGTGCCCAAAAGCGGTGGGCAGGTGACGTGTCTGGCAGCAGAACGCTCCCTGCCCTTTTTACACCCGCTTCTCACGTGTTTGTTGGTGGGCGCAGGCCATTCCGCTGCTGAAGGACTCCATCAAGAAGGCCTACGGCAAGAAGGGCGACAAGATCGTCAACATGAACTTGTGAGCGGGGTTGGATCGGGGGCAAGGGTGCCGGGGCAAACAGCATGCCTTGGAACGGCTGGCAGCGGCGCTTTCGGTGTGACACCGGCGGGGCGCACCCCACAGGCTCCACACCTCACCCATCACCACCACCATCACTCACCCCCAAAACCCCATCCAATCCCCCACCAACCCCGACCAACAGCGCCGCCGTGGACGTGGCGCTCGACAAGCTGGTCAAGATCGAGCTGCCCGAGGGCTGGCGCAGCGGCGACGACGCCCCCAGCTTCGTGGGCACCGCCGAGAAGGCGGTCCACATCACGGGCGCCTCCAGCCCCCACGACTTCCTGCACCAGGTGGTCATGCCGATGCTGGCCATGGAGGGCGACAAGCTGCCCGTCAGGTGCGGCGGGGTTTGGCGGGAGCTGGGAAGGAGGGGGATCTGGAGGGGGGAGCAGCAAAATCATCAGCAGCCGCAATCATCGGCAGCTGGCAGTGGTTGGTCCCCTCCGCCCGTGGCCTCGCCCGACGTCTCAACCTTGTCGACCCTCCCCCACTCTCCCGCACCCTCGCTAACCCCAGCGTGTTCACCCCCGGCGGCGTGTTCCCCCCGGGCACCACCGCCATTGAGAAGCGCTCCATCGCTGACGCCGTGCCCGTCTGGAACTCGGCCAGCTGCACGCAGTGCAACATCTGCGCGTTCGTGTGCCCCCACGCCGCCGTGCGCCCGGTGCGCGCTTGCAAAGGGGGTGACGGGGCCTTGGGCGCTCGGGCGCGCTGCTGCGTGGTCGCGCATGTCAGTGGGTGCGGTGCGGTCGTGTACTTGCCGCCTTGATCTTGCCCTCGGTGCCCCGACCCCGCTCGTTTTGCAGCACAGCGCCCCATCACCTCAACCCGCCCTATGGTCACCACTGCACCCTCTCTCCCCAAACAGGCCCTGGCCACCCCCGAGGAGCTCAAGGGCGCCCCCGCCGACTTCCAGACAGTCAACGTGCGCGGCGGCGGCCCCGCCCTGCAGGGCTACCAGTACCGCGTGCAGGTGGGGAGAGGGCCTTCCTTTGGGGGGGGGTGTCTTCGGGGGGTTTTAAAAGGGGGGTTTGGCTGCGGGTTGTGGCTTTTGGTGCCAGGGTAGCGGGGCGTGCGCGCCTTTCCAACGATGTGCCTTTCCGTTCTGCCTCCTTGAAGCACCCCCTGCGGCTCACCACCTCGGCGCCGCCTGCCTCCCGCCCCACCCGCGCCCCGCCCTGCCCCCGCGCAGGTCTCCCCCAGCGACTGCACCGGCTGCGAGCTGTGCGTGCACGCGTGCCCCGACAATGCGCTCACCTCCAAGCCCATCAACAGCATCCTGGAGGCGGAGACCACCAACTGGGACTTCTTCAAGTCCCTGCCCGAGCGGTGGGCGCGGCCTGGCGGGCTTTTGGGCGCTGTGCCTCCAGCCTGCGTTGCCGGTAGCCTGTGGCCCGGGGCTTGCGCCGTGCTGCTCATGCTTTTGGCGCGTGGCTGCGCCCAGCCGTGTAGCGCTCGGCCTGCGGCCTGCAGCCTGCGGCCCGCCTCCGCTGCTGCCCCCTCTTCCTCTCAAAACCCCCTGACCAATTACTGGGCCGACCTCCTCCCCCCGCCACCTTTCCCCCGCAGCGGCGCGCTGTTCGAGAAGGCCACCGTGCGCGGCAGCCAGTTCCAGACGCCCCTGATGGAGTTCAGCGGCGCGTGCGAGGGCTGCGGCGAGACGCCCTACGTCAAGCTGCTGACCCAGCTGTTCGGCCGCCGCATGGTGCGCCCGATGGGGGGGAGGGGTGTGCGGGGGTTCGAGGGGTTGTGCGGTGCGGCGCTTTAAGGGGCGCGAGTGTGCGTGCCCGTCCACCAATGGGCACTTTCTGCAAGGTGAGCGGTCGCGCCCTTGCTACCATGTCATTGCGCCATGACACCGCCCCGCGCCACCCCCCGGCCCCCTGCCTGCCCCCTCCCCCCTCCCCAGGTGGTTGCCAACGCGACCGGCTGCAGCAGCATCTGGGGCGGCTCGGCGCCGGCCAACCCCTACACCTGCGACGACAGCGGCCACGGCCCCGCGTGGGCCAACTCCCTGTTCGAGGACAACGCGCAGGTGCGTGCGTGATGGGGGGTGTGCGTTTGTGTATGCGTGTGTGTCTGTTTCTGTGTCTGTGTTTGTGCAAGGAGGAGTGGGCTCTTGGAGAGGGGTTGATGCTCGTCCCAGCGGCTTCTTGCGGCGCATCTAACCTCCCGATGCACCTCACCGCGCCTCATGCACCCCTTTGCCTCATACACCCCTTGTCCTCACTCCAAACAGTTCGGCTTTGGCATCCGCATGGGCATCAAGCAGCGCCGCGACGCGGTGGCGGCCGCCGCGGGCGTCGTGATCGAGCAGGGCGCGGGCTCGGAGGAGCTGCGCACGGCGCTGGGCGAGTGGCTCAAGGTGCGGCCGCGGCAGCTGTGGCGGCCAGCGGGGTGCGGGTTATGTTCTGCGGGCGTTGTGTTCCGCCCGCTCGCTGTCGCCCCTTTGCCGCTTCGGCGCCCCCCTGCCGTCATCAACCGGCTCACACCTTTACCACGACTCAAACAGGTCAAGGAGAACGGCGCTCTCGCGGGCGCCGCGGCGGAGCAGGTGGAGGCCGCCCTCAAGGCGCTGCCCGCCAAGGGCGACCTGTCCACCCCCGGCGGCGCCGCGCTGGCCCACATCGCGTCCAACACGGACATGCTGGACAAGCCCTCTGTCTGGATCATCGGCGGCGACGGCTGGGCGTACGACGTGAGCGGCCCCGTCGGCCTGGGGCGGTTGTGCGGTTTCGTGTTTGTGGGGCCCAGGGCGACGGCCCGTGGCGGTTGCTTGCGCACGTGCTCCACATGTGCTGCCGGCCAAAAGACCGCTCGGCCCCACCTGCCGCCCCCAAACAACCTGCGCTGTACACAAACCTTCCCCTCCCCTGTACACAAACCTTCCCCTCGTGCTTCCCTCCTCCCCCAGATCGGGTTTGCGGGCCTGGACCATGTGTTCTCCACCGGCGAGGACGTCAACATCCTGGTGCTGGACACGGAGACCTACTCCAACACCGGCGGCCAGAAGGTGCGTTCGCGCTTTGGAAAGAGCAGAGGGAGGGGGCGCAGAGGCAGGGGGACCCGTCGGGGGAATTCTTGCAGTGTGAATCGCGCTTCTTTTGTGTCCAGCTTGCTTTCAAAACCACCCCACCATCAGCCCTGCCCACGCTCACTCAAACAAACAACGCCCCCCCAACCCCCCCCATGTTCCCACCCCCAGAGCAAGTCGACGCCCCTGGGCGCGGTCGTCAAGTTTGCTGCCGGCGGCAAGGCGCGCCCCAAGAAGGAGATGGGCATCATGACCATGGAGGGCTACCCCGACACCTACGTGGCCAGCGTGTGCCTGGAGGCCAACTACAACCAGGTGTGTTTGCGTGGGGGGCGTCTCTGGTAGTGCAGGCCAAGAAGTTGGCTTTGGGTGCTTGGCAGCATCCTGCTCCCCTCTGCCTGCTTGCCTGCCTGTGACCCCTGCTCCCTTGCCCTCACACGCCCTCTCCTAACCCGCCCCCCCCTCTCCCCCCACACCCCGTCCCGCAGGTGGTCAAGGCCATGGCGGAGGCGGAGGCCCACCCCGGCGTGAGCCTCATCATCGCGTACGCGCCCTGCGCGCTGCAGGGCCCCGACGGGGGCATGTCCAAGAGCCAGACCGACGCCAAGATGGCCGTCGAGACCGGCTACTGGTGGGCGGGGGCGCCATCTGCTTGCGATGGCTTTTGGGCTTGCTTTACTCGGATGGTCCTTGCTTGGCTTGCGTTAACTACGGCTCAAACGGTGGTCGAGGGCATGCTTGGCATGGGTGTTGCGGCGGTGACTGTAAATGCCTTTACGCCGCCTCCCCCGCACGTTGTGGGTGTTGCTTGCATGTGCGCAAGCTGCTCGCGCGTGCAAAACGGGCGCTGAACCGCCTCTTCCTCCCGTCTCTTGCCCCCCTGCGTTTCCCCCCAAAGGCCCCTGTACCGCTACCAGCCGCCCGTGCACAAGACCCACGCCGAGCTGGCGGGCGCCGAGCCCCCGAGGGGCGTGCTCACCCTGGACTCCAAGAAGCTCAAGGGCGACCTGGAGACCTTCCTGTCCCGCGAGAACAGGTGGGCAGGGCTGGTAGGGGGGGACATTCAGGGGCGCGGCCGTGCAGGCAGGCTTGTTGGAGGTGGGGAGGTTGGAGAAGAGGGTGGTTGTGACCCAGAGTTTGCTCGTGCGGTCTCCTGTCGAAGCGGCTGCCATGCTGTTCAGCCCCACTCGCTCCCACCCCGCCCCGCCTGCTCACCTTCTCTTGCCTCACCACCCCCTCACCGCCCCCCCAAAGGTTTGCGGTCCTCACCCGCAAGGACCCCGAGGCCGCCGAGGAGCTGCACCACCAGCTGGACGACGCCATCCACCTGCGCTTCGACCGCCTCACCAAGATGGCCGCCGACAGCAAGAAGGTGCCGCCGCCCGCCGCGGCGCCGCAGCCGCCGCCCGCCGACGCCGCCAAGCCCACCACGGAGTAAGGGGTGCTGCGAGGCCTTGTGCGGCGGCGTCGCCGACGGACCCGCTGCCCCCCGTCTCACCCCATCCCCGTTGTGACGGGGGTGGTTGGGATGGTGGGTGTGGGGCTAAAAGAGACATATTACTGCCAGGCCCCAATGGCCGGCGCCCCCAAGAGGCGCCGACCTCTTTGCGGCCGGCCTCCCCGGCCGCGCCCGGGCGGCCCCCGCTTTGGCCCTGAACCACGCCCCTTCCTATCAAGGCACTTGCACACCCGCGCGTGCGCGCGCGCGGCCGCGGCCGCGGCGGCACTACGAACACCACAGCCACAGAGCCTTGCATCGAGGAGCCCTCGGGCCGCCAGCGGGGGGAGAGAACCCCCGGCGCTGTGCACAACGGCATTGATCAGCGCGGCCCCCCAAAGCCCGCGCAGAATCCCTTTTCACCGATCCCACAGGAGCCACGCGACCCCCACCCGGGCCCTTGCTCTCTCGACCCCGGCGCCGCGCGCCCGCGGCGCTCCTCACCGCCAACTCATCACGCACCCGCCGCGACCCCGGGGCCCGCTTCCCAGCGCGGGCCCCGGCCAA
>VIYE01000207.1:0-10105 GCA_008037345.1 Messastrum gracile | reverse complement strand
CGGCCCAGGGCGCGCTCCCCGTGGCCCCCGGGGGCGCGCTGGAGCTGGCCGCCGCCGACGTCACCCAGCGCCGCACGCTGCAGCCGGGCATGTTTGCGGGCGTGCGGCAGCTGGTGTCGTGCACCGCGGTCAAGGTGGCGCCAAAGGAGGGGGACACCGCGGACCGCTCCAAGTACTACCAGGGTGGGCGCATGGGGGTGGGGTGGGGGACGGGCGGCCAATGGCTCTCGCCCGGCTTTTGGGAGCAGCGGCCGAGGGAGCGGCTCGCGGGCGGGGGGGCTTGTGGGCCTGTGCTTGGTCGCTGGCCCCCCTTCCCTTCCTTGCCTGCCCTGTCTACAATGGGCTGCGTGCCCGCCCCTCCAAAGCCCCTCCGCAACTCTTGCCTGCGCCGGCGCACAACCTCCCATTCCCCCCAGGCTCAACCGGCAAGCCCAGCCCCCCTGGAAACCCTCCGGCCTCACACCTCGCCGCCCCGCTCCCCAGCTGTCTCATGTCTCCCCTGCCGCCCCATCCATCCCCTGCCGCCTCAACCCTCCCCTGCACCCTCGTCTCCCCTGCCGCCTCATCCTTTCCCCGCCGCCTCAACCCTCCCCTGCACCCTCGTCTCCCCTGCCGCCCCATCCCTCCCCCGCCGCCGCCCCCCACTCCCCAGGCATCAAGTTTTATGACCCCGAGATCGTCGGGGACACCCCCCAGGCGGTGGAGCACGTGAGGGGGGCCGGGGCGCCTTGTGGCAGGGGGCGGGTGGTGGGGGGTTGATTGGGTCGCGCTGGGCAGGCGTGGCGCCAGGGCAGGGGGGCGCCCCGGGGCACAGGAGGGAGGGCAGGGATTCGGCCGAGCTGGGCGCGCGGGGCGTGAGGAAGGCTCGGGGGCGTGGCGGCGTGGCGGCGTGGCGGCGGCGGCGCGTGTAATAAAAAGGTGGGGGCGCGGCTGCTGCGAGCGGCCGCCCATGTCTTGCTTGCGACCCCCAGCCCGCCGCCCGCCGCCGAGCTGCGCCCGCACCCATGCCCCCTCCCACCGCCTCTGGCCCCCATCCCGCCCCCACAGCTGTGCCCGCGGCAACACAGACGGGCTTCCTCAACGTGCTGGCCGCCGCCGGGGCATCCTCCCGTGCCCGTCCCCACCACCCTGCCCCCTCCCCCGCCCCCGCCCCTCCCGTGCTCACGCCCGCGTCCCCGTGCCCCCCTTCACGCCCTCCCGCTGCAGACGGGCGTCCTGAACGTGCTGGCCGCCGCCGGGGAGCACCTGGGCTTCGAGGCCGGCAAGCCCCTGCTGCTGCCGGAGCCTTCCCTGGCGGCCCGCTGGGGCGCGCTGGACGACGTGGTCATGGGCGGCGTCAGCGAGAGCGGCCTGCAGCTGGCGCCCGGCGCCGGGGAGGGCGGCGGCGCGGCGCTCGTGTTCAGGTAAGGGGGGACGGCGGCCGTGGGCGGGCAGGGGGGCGGCCGGCCAGGGTAGCGGCGAGGGGCGGCTGGGTATCAGGGGCGTTGTTTTGAGGGCAGAGGGCGTTTTGAGCCACCATGCAACACTTTAAAAGACTCTCGGCCCCTCTCGCCCCTCGGCTGCCAGCGAGCCGCCTTGGCCCGCCCTCAAACCCACCCGCTGACCCAAAATGCACCGCGCCCCCGCCCCCCGCCCCCATTCGCGCCAGGGGCGTCGTGTCGACGGAGAACCGGGGGGGCTTTGCCAGCGTCCGCAGCCGCAACTGGGAGCCGCCGCTCGACCTGGGGGCCTACGCGGGGCTGCGGCTGCGGCTCAAGGGCAACGGGCTCAGGTGTGTTTGGGGCGGCGCCGGCGCCGGGGTGAGGGTGACTGTGGCGTGGCGCCGCCTGGGGCGCCAGTGGGCCGTTGCAGTCGCTGCGTTTCGTGTCATCGCCCCGCTGGGAGCTTCGCTTGTCCAAGCTGAAAAGGGGGGAGAACCTTGCGAAGGTTGTTGATTCCAAGCCCGCGCCACGAGTGCGTGCCTTGGCCCTGCTGCGCCACAGGCGCGCGTCGGGCGCTCGCCTGCAGCAGCAGCGCGGTCCATCTATGAACGCACCAGCCCCCTGCGCTTAGCGCTGCCGTTCATCCACCCCTCCCGCTCTCCCCACCGAAAACCGCCCCCGGGCAGGTACAAGCTCATCCTGCGGGCCGAGCCCGGGTGGGACGGCGTCGGCTACTGCAAGAGCTTCGACACAAAGGCGGGCGAGTGGCAGACCGTGGAGCTGCCTTTTGCCGACTTTGTGCCTGTCTTCAGGTAGGGCTGGAGGGCGGCGGGATGCGCGCGGTCCTGCGGGGAGCCCGCGGTCCTGCGGGGAGCGCGTGTGGCGTCCTGCTGGGCTTGGAGGATACATGCGCTTCCGGCCAGTGGCCGCTGGCAGCAGAGGCCGCCCGGGGCCTTTGAGGCCTTGGCTTAGGCTGCAGAGACAGCCGGCGTGCTTCTGTTCCCGCTCGTCAGCAGGTTGGGCGCGATTCCAACCCACCCCATGAATGAGGGCTCGCGCCACCCTGCGCTGCGCGCTTTGTCGCGCCATCCATGCAGCCCGGGCGCTCGCGCGAACTTCCACCTCCCAAACCGCCCCTTGCCCCACTCCCCCGATCCCCCTGCCTTGCAACCCCGCTCCCCAGGGCGCGCACGCTGCGGGGACCGGACGCCAAGCCGCTGGACGCGTCGACGGTCTACAGCCTGCAGCTGATGCTCTCAAAGTTCGAGTATGATGGTAAGGGGGGGGGGACGGGGCAAAGGGGGGGGGGCAGAAGGGGGGGCATGGCCGGAAGGGGGCAGGGCGGGGAGGCGCAAAGGGGGGGCAGGAGGGCAGAGGCACGAAGTGGTGGGGGGGGGGTTGAAGGGGCACACGCATCAAGACCAAGCTCGATAAGAAGAGACTGGGGCGGCCAAGTGTCACCCTCTGTCCACCAGGAGTGTCCGTGCCACCTGCCTCGTGCGTGGCGCCACCCCTCTGCGCCTTCTTCCCAGCCCCGCGCCCGGCCCCACCGGCCGACCCCGCGCTCCCCGCTCCCCGTTTGGCGCGCCGCAGGCGAGCTCAACCCGGCGTTCTCCGCAGGGCCCTTTGAGCTTCCGATTACCGAGATCAGCGCCTACCTGGCGCAGCCCATGACCCCGCGCTTCGTCCACGTGTCCAGCGCGGGCGTAACGCGCCCCAACCGGCCCGGCATCAACGTCGACGAGGTGGGGCTGGGGGCTGCGGGCACTGGCACATGTGCCTGCACCAGGCTGTACTGGCGCCAGCCCGGCAGCAGCACTACCAGGAGCAGCGGCAGCAGCAGCGTACGCGCCTGCAAAACGCAGCGGCGGCCTCGCCCGCCCACCCCCCCAACCCCGCCTACAACCGCTAACGCCCGGCGCCGCTCATATCCTCGCCCTCTCCTCCCCCCTCGAAACGCGCCCCCAGGAGCCCCCCGCGGTCAAGCTCAACGACGCGCTGGGCGGCCTGCTGACGTGGAAGCTGGCCGGGGAGGACGCGGTGCGGGCGAGCGGCGTGCCCGCGGCGGTCGTGCGGCCGTGCGCGCTGACAGAGGAGGCGGGGCGCATGCCCATCCAGATCGACCAGGGGGACACCATCAAGGCAAGTTTTTTTCCCCGGACGGATCCGGGGGGCCCTTGGCCGCCGCGTTCCGCGCGCGCTCGCGTGCCGACAGCCTGCCTGCGCGTGGCAGCGCGGGTGCTGCCGTCCTTGCCGCGTGCCAGGCGCGGGCCGCACCTCGCAGGCCTTGATCTGGGGCGCCAAGCGTGAGGCGCCAGAGGCCGCACGGCGCACGTCTCCTGCAATTGGGGGCCCGGGCCCCGCTCCTTGATCGCCCTACACACCTATGCGCATTTGAGGCTCGCCCGCCACTCACCCGCCCCCGCCCCGCGCCCCCCCCAAACGGCGCCCCCTTGCAGGGCAAGATCAGCCGCGACGACGTCGCCGAGCTGTGCGTGGCGCTGCTGTCGTCCCCCGCGGCCGTGGACACGACGTTCGAGATCAAGTCCACCGTGCCCTTCAGCCAGCCCTGGGGCGACGCCGACCGCGACGGCCAGCCCGAGCGCGACTGGGGCGCGGTCATTGAGGGTGCCGGGCTCGCGCGCGGCGTGACGGGCAAGACCGTGGGCGGCGTGTACAGCGGGAAGCGGCCCGAGGCCGAGGTGGCGCGCGAGGCGGCGGGGGCGGCCGTCGCGAGCGTTTGAGTTCGTGAGGGGTGCGCGGGGGGGTGTCGGGCTTGCCGGGGCCACCAAGCCGCGGCGCTGCACGGCCAGGCTGCGACAGATCTTGCGCCGGCGAGCACGAACCCAGCTTACGAAAGCATGGAAGTCGGAGCGTTGTCAAGGCCCAGAGTTTTTTTTGCCACAATTAACAGCAGAGAGTGTGTTGCATTTGGTCCAACCACCTGGTTCTCTTTGGTGCACTCCCTGCCAACCCACATGCATGGCGCATGCGCCCCGCATGCGGTCGGAGAAGCCTGCGCTGACACCAACGAGCGCCCGCGCAGCACCAACCCACCTGGGCGCACAACCTCGCCCTCCCTGACTGGACGTGCACTCGGCAGTACCGTCACCATCTGCGCTGTAAAGCTGCGTGCAGTTGTGGGGCGTGGGGCGGTGGAATAGCAGATGGGCCGCGGTTGGAATGTGGGGCAGTGGAATAACAGACGGGGCTCCGCAGTACATCCCCAGGGGCATGATGGACACCGAGGCGCCAGGGCAGTTTACACCAGCAAGTGTCTCTTCCGGGTGTTGCATTGGGCCATCCGGACACAACCCAATGCGGACACAACCCAAGCGGCCAAGTGTCGGCACACCGGCGTCGTCACTGCCGCCGCGCCACTGCACCCATGCACGCGTCGCCCACCACTCCCTGCAGACATGCAATTGAACTTGCCAGCATCAATTTCCACCACAGCAACACTCGTTTTGAGCCTGTTTTCTTGCGATCGATCTGGACGATCACGCGGGCTTGAGCCCCATCGATCAAAATAGGAAACCTACTGGGTCGTGGTCGCAGGGGCAAGTCCATGGCTGCAGTGGACGACGACGACGTCCCCCCGCCCCCGCCCCCGCCCCCAGAGGAGCCCTCCATCCCTTTCCAAAACGTGAGCATGGGGAGCTCACTGCCGGCTGAATTGCTGCAGACGGCAGAAGCAGGGGAGCGGCGGCAAGCGGTGCACGCGCGTCCGGCCTGCCCTCGCGCTGCACGCCGCTCCCTATGACCGGCGGTGCCGCTCCCCACGGGCGCTTGTGCCCCCGCAGTATGGCAGCGCAGATTACTGGGACCAGCGCTACACGCGGGAGCCCGTGTGCTTCGACTGGTGAGCGGGCCTTGGTGCCGAGGGCGGCAAACGTTGGCGGCGGCCGCGGCGCCAGCGCGCGGGTTGCGGCGCCAAGCAGCAGAGCGCTCGCCCACAGGGCCTCGCCGCACCGCTTTGGGTTGTGGCCACCACACGTTTCGCCCCAACACCCCTCCCACCAATCCGCCTGCAATGCCACGGCGCTCAGGTACCAGGGGTTTTCGGGCCTGGGGCCGCTGATCGCCAAGCACGCGCGCCCAGAGGAGCCCCTGCTGCACGTGCGTGCGCGCGGGCTGCGTGCGGGCTCGCTTTGGGCGCGCCGTTCTGGCGGGGCGTGCATGTGCGCATGCACAGGGCTTGGCCTGCCAGGCGCCGTGCGCCACCCACCCTGCGGCCTGACCCGCGCTCTGCCCACGCCCTCTGTTTCAACTGGCTGCGCCAGGTGGGCATGGGAACGTCGCTGCTGCAGGAGCGGATGGTCAAGGAGGGGGGCTTCTCGCGCATCGTCAACGTCGACGTGTCCAAGGCGAGCGCGTGCACGCAATTGGAGGGGGGGCACAGCCGGGCCCTGGCTCACTTTGACTTCGAGGGTGTGGCAGCATCAAGGCTGGTAGTTGTTGGGCGCCATGCCTGCAGCGCATGCTTGCCTGCGCCTGCTAGGCAAGCTTTCCACAGCGTGGGGCGCGGGAGCACAGCGCGTCTGCCAGCATCCCCTCGCGTGGCCGAGCCGCGTGCGGTTTCCAGCTGCCCGTGTGAGCGCCCTGGGCTGTGCACGAGCCCCCTCTTCTCCTTGGCCGCCCCTCACATCAGGTGGCGGTCGAGCAGATGTCCCAGCTGCATGCGGGCATCCCTGAGCTCGAGTACCGCGTGGGGGACATAAGGTGCCGGGGCGGGCGTGGCGTAGGTTGGTTGTATATGTGTGTGTGGGGTGGGGGGAGGAGTGTGTGTTTGTTTGTGTGGCGTGGGGTGTGTGGGCGTGTGTGTGGGGGCAGCTCGGAGGCAAGCAAGGGCCCGCCAAACAACAGCCGGGTGCCCGTCAGGCCTGCGCTCAAGGCCTCGGGCCTGGCGAGTGGCCACCCCATCGCACGGCAACTCCCCGCACACGCCCGCGCTGCGCGCAAACGACACCAATCTCCCTGGCAACCGCCAGGAGCCTCCCCGAGTTTGAGGACGGCCACTTTGGCTGCGTCCTGGACAAGGGTACCCTCGACGCCATCCTCTGCGGCAACTCGGCCTTTGCCAACGCCGCCGCGGCCGTTGCAGAGTCCCACAGGTGCGGTGCGCCGCGGCAGGGGTGGGCGAGGGGGAAAGGGAAAGGGCGCGAGCTTCCACGTGCCGCCTCATTCACGAGCCCCCTGGCTGGCGGGCGCAACAGGCAGGCTCAGCCCCTTGCACGCCGTGCCAACGCCTTGCTTGCCCAGGCTCCTTCGCCCGGGTGGCTGCTTCATCCTCGTCACGTATGGGGACCCCGACAGCCGGCTGCAGCACCTGGTCGGCCCCCACCTCAACTGGAGCGTCCAGGTGGGGAGCCCCGCGGGCTGGCCCGCAGCCTGGTGCTGTGCCTGCCAGCGCTGCTGCTCGGGGCCTGGGGGCGAAACGAGGTGGTTGATGGTGCGAGCCGCGCCTGGTCTGTCTGCGATCCCCTCCGGTTGGCTGTGTCCCCAACCTTGCCACACGCTTCCGCCACCACTTGCCGGGCGCCCGCGCCGCTCCAGATCTACGTCACCAGCAAGCCGCCGCTCCCGCTGGTGGCCGGCGCCGAGGACGGGCACGAGCCTGCGCGGACGGTCGTGCAGGGGCCGTTTGATGCGGCTCAGAAGGTGCGCCGCCGGGGCAGCGCACTGCCGTGGCAGCTGCAGCAGCAGCCCCAACAACGCAGTCTTGGCGTCTCAGCGCGTGCACCCGCAATGCGCACAGGCGCGCGCAGACAAACGCACGCATGGGTGCTCACAGAAGCACACCCGCGTGCACACATGCTCGCAAACCCGCAGGACTGCATGCAGGCGATCAACGGTATGCGGGGCGTCCACTACATGTACGTGTGCACCAAGCTCGCCGACGCAATTGGGGCCTCAGCCGCGGCAGCAGCAGCGGGGGCAGCAGCAGCAGTGGGGGCGGACGTGGACGGCAGCGGCGGAGGCGGCTCCTCTGCCACTCCTGAGAGCAGCCAGCAAGGCGGCGGCGGTGGGGAGCACGGCAGCGCGGACGCCACTGCAGAGACTGGCCGGGGCGCAAGCTAACACCAGGCAGGAGCTGAAAGGTTCCTCATCCCTCTTGCCTCATGCAGGAGCCTGCCGCAGCACTGAAGCGGGCCTTTCGCGCATGCACAGGCGTGCACTGCCACCTATCTCTTCTCCTCCACGCTCCTCTGCTCTGGCCAAGGTCGAGAAGCAAGCAGCCCGGCCGAGTAACAAGCCTCGTTGTATATAATGGCTCACCTTGCAGAGTGCAAGGCCTCACGCCGCTGCCTTGTGCAAAGGCATTCTTTCGGCGCCTGCCCGCCACCACACTGCGGTGGCACCCACTTCATCAGCAGCCCGCCTGGCACACAACTTTGGCCCAAGGCGCACACCCCTGCGCACGATTGTCAGCTGTACGCGCCGCCTCTGACTCACTCTGTAATGCACGAGGACACGGCACATGTGCTCAAACGGCTCGCAATAAAGGTGGCGGGAAGGTTGATGCCAGCGCGGCGTGGTGGGTTACATTGTTGCCAGCTTGCTAGCGGGTCTGGTGTTGGAGTGTCAACCGGCAACAGAGGGGGATTGGTCGTCATCAGGGCAAGGTGGCTGGCCCGAGTGCTAATCAGCAGCGGCCTTTAAAGCTTGGGGGGCTCTCAGGGGGGCTAAAGGTGGCGCGGATAGCGAGCTGTTAACACATCTATGGGTTGGCGCTGTCACGGGGCGGCGCCAGAGGCGGCTCGGGCTGAGAGTCAGCAGGTGTTCAGCAATTGTTCTCTCTCTTGGCTTTTACACGCAACAGCGGCCAACAGGAAAAAGCCGGGTGAGGTCATGGAAAACACGGTCCGACACGAAACGCACGCAATGTTGCGCCAAGCTCGGCGCGCATGCGCCCACCGCCGCTTCAGCCGTCTTCGGCCCCCACCCTGCCGGGCAGCACGATGTGGCCGGCGGGCAGGACGCCGGCGGCGGGGGGCTTGGGCGCAGCGCCACCGCTGTTGGCCTGCACTATCGCCGCTGCTGGTGGCGACGGGCGCGACGCCGCCGAGCGCGACACGAGCTTCACCTGGGGCTGCTGCTGCTCTTCGTCTTCTTGCTGTTGCTGTTGTTGCTGCTGCTGCTGCTGCTGCTGCTGCTGATTCTGCTGCTGCGGCTGGGGCGGCCCCTCCCCTGCTGCTGGCGGCTGCCCTCCGCTTTCCGTGGCAGCCGGTGGCCCGGGCGCGGCCGCGGGCGCTGGCTGTGGCAGCGGCGGCGGCGCGGCCGGCAAGATGCCTGCCAGGCGCGCGGAAAAACGCTCCGTGTTGGCCTTCCGCCGCTTGGCCCCGTACGCCCGCACCGCCACCCAGTGCTGCTTCAGGCTGCGCACCGCCTCCTGGCGGCCGGGATGGAAAAGACGTATATAAGTGAGCAGGGCGAAGCATGTAAAAGTGTTTTTGAGCGCATGAGGGCGATTGATTTGAGACAGCCCCCACGGGCTCCTTGCAGCCGCCATCCAGGCCGCCACCGCACCAGGACAACCGCAGCGAGGGGTTTGAAACCGCCACAGCAAGCCGCAGGGGGCCCCAAGCTGCCCCCATGTTCATCACACCAGCCGCCCTTGAACGCACGCGCCCCCCTTCAACCCCCTCTCACCGCGGTGTCGTACTCTCCCGGGTCTGTGGGGAACTGCGGCGGCTCCCACTCGCCGCCGTCCTCGCCCTCGCCCACCTCGGGCGGCGGCAGCAGCAACAGCGGCGGCTGCACGTGCGTGGCAGGCGGGGAAGGAGAGGTGAGGGCCAGCAGGGCCATGGTCCCAGGCCACGCCCTTCTCCGCCAGCCAACCAACCACGGCAGTGGGACAGCACAAAGCCCAGAGCACATGCCCAGCGCGAAGGCGAAACCCTCTCCCAAAACGCCCACCGGCGCGGGCTCCTGCCACGCCTCGCCGGGCGCCGGCGCGGCGTCGCCAAACACCCATCGCCGCAGCATCACGTAAACCGGGGGCGGGTCCGCGCCGTCCTCCACTAACACCTGCGGGGCAATGGGCGCAGGCACGAGGGTACGGGCAAGGTGCGGGTGGTGGGTGGGGGTTAAGCAGGCAAGGTTTCCCAAAGCGACCGTGCAGGTTTGCAGCAGGAGACGTGCAGGCAGGCACGTGCAGGGCGCCAGTTCAAGGCACCGAGCCGCGACCGCTGGGCGAGGCGCGTGTTCAGCCGCGCTGGCCGCTTGCGCGACCAGGCCCCTCCGCACCTGGCGGTCGCCGATGGCCAGCACGGCAGGGCCCGAGAAATCCACCTCCTCCACCTCCGCCTGCTCCTGGCCCCCCTGCAGCAGCATCCCTCCTGGGCCCGCCAGCGCCAGCGGCAGCTGTGGCATCGGGAGCGTGGCGAGGGGGTGCGCAAGGGCAGCGACCAGACCGTGAGAAAGCGGCAACCACCCTTTGCTTGGTCCACGCTGGCCACGTTCGATGCACGCCCGGGGCGACGGCACCACCCCATGCCCGCGCTGCTGCCCCAGGCACTCCTGGCCGAGAGCGCCCCTTCGCTTCCCACCGAGCCCGGCGCCGGCCGCGCTCGCCTGTGCGCCAGGCAGGCCGGGCAGGCCCTGGAGTTCGGCGGGCAGGAGGCCGATCGGGAGCACGGGCGCCGCCGACGCTGGGTCCAGCTGGGGCGCGCCCTCCTGCG
>VIYE01000206.1:0-10114 GCA_008037345.1 Messastrum gracile | reverse complement strand
CCACGCCCTGGTTGATCATCGCCTCGGCCTGCGCGGCCGCGGCCTGGGCCTGGGCGTCGATCGGGTCGACCGGCGCGGGCGGCGCGGCGCCCTCGGGCTCGGCGGGGGGCTCGGGGGTTACGTAATCGGGGTCGAACTTGACGTCGGCCATGATGGGGCGGTGGTCGGACGCGATGTGGCCGTTGGCGCCTGCGAAATGGGGCAAGAGAAAGTGGGGAAGGGTGGGGAGGGGGGGGTCTGCTTTGCAAGCGACGGGCACACGCCGAGGGGTAACGCAAAGGGTGGGGGATTGCAGGCCGCCCTTGGCGCCGCGCCCCGATGTCCCGCCGCCGCCCCTCCGTCAACTCACGCTCATCGGGGATGACGCCGTAGCCGGCCGGCAGGAAGCCCTTTGAGGCGAAGATGAAGTCGATCTGGCTGTCGATCGTCTTGTCAAAGCCCACAAAGGTCCCGCACTGTGCGGGGCAGAGTGGGTGCGGCAAGGCGCAGGGCGGGCGCGGGCGCGGGCATAGTGGGCAGGTCGATCAATCTCACGAGCGGGCAGGAGCCAAGGGCACGCTCGGGTTGAGACGTCTGCTGTGCCGACGCCGCCCCTGCTTGGTTGGCACAGCCACCACTGCTGCGCGGGTGGCGTTGCCCCGAACCCAAGTGTGGGCCGCCAGTGCGGGCCGCCGCCGCCACACAAGCGCCCCGCCGCCAAAACCCCGCCCGCCCCCACCTTGGCCAGCAGCCCAGGGATGGTGTCGCAGCAGCCGTCGCTGCAGTTTGTGAACGCGGCGCACAGCTTCTCCAGCGCGACCGAGCCCTCGCCGCAGTTGAGGTCGCCTGGGGGGGGGGTGAGCGAGGGTCCGGGGCAAGGGGAGGCGAGCGGCCGTTTGAAGCGGGCCAGGGGGGCGTATCTCTGACGCGGGGGGTGCTCACAATGGCCCTCGCCGCAGTTGAGGTCGCCTGGGGAGGAGGGGGATTTGGGAGGGGGGAGGGCAGGGGAAGGGAGATGGTCGTTTGGGGCGCAAGGGGGCTTCCGATGGGCCACACTGCTCCAGCCACCCCCACATTTCCCTGAGCCCAAGCCCGCGCCAACAAGCAGCACGCTCTGGCGGGGCCAGCGGGCGCACCGACGACGACCGTGGGGCGGCCCTGGGTGATGCCGGGGGCGCGGGCCACCAGCATCTCGGCGGCGCGCGTGCGGGCCTCGTCGCTCTCGTGGTCGACTGCCAGTAGGGGCCGCAGTTTATAGAGGAAGAGAGGGAGGCGGGATCAGGTTTACAAGAAACAGATTGGGTGGGTGTGCCAAGGCGGATGGCAACCGTTGATTAGCTCAAAGGGCCGGCAAGCAAAGTCCCCCCTTGCAAACGATGCGCGCCCGGGGCGGGCGCTTCTGCGCCGCCGGCTCACAGTGGGTGTTGATGAAGGCCAGCTTCTTCCCGGTCGCGTTCACGGTGAACCTGCGGGCGGGAGGTTGACGCAACAACCGCCGGGCGTGACGTCAGCGAGGCCAGAGCGACGCGGCAGCTGCTCGGCGGCATTGGGCGCGTACGGCAGGGCTGGGCGGCCCCCGCGCTACTCCCTCTCAGACCAGGGCAGCAGGCGCGCGGGAGCACGCACGCACAACAAATGCCCCCGGGCGCTCGCTTGCCTGCCCCAGTTGGCGATGCGGGGGAACGCGGAGCAGTCCCACTTGGAGCCGGGCACGTCGGGGGTGTCGCTGCGGCGCGGATGTTGGGGTTTTGGAGGCGGGAACGGGGAGCAAAGGTTGGGTGAAGTAAATTCGGGCGCGATCAACGAGGCGCAGGCGGCGGGCGTCAGAACCCGCAGCGGGCCGGCGCGAGCCCACCAAAACCGCACGCAAACAGGCCTGGCCCCGCCGGCGGCGCGGCGGCGCCACCGCTTCCCGCCGCTGCCGCCGTCATCAGCACGGCTGCCGTCCAACCCCTGCCTCAAGCCTTCAACGCCGCACACGCCACCACGGCGCGCACCTGTACCAGAACTGGCCCGACGCCTCCAGGGTGAGGGCCTCTGCGTCGTAAAAAATGGGGTTGAGCTCGTTGTGCTCCTCGCCCAGCCTGGGGGCAAAGTCGGGGAGGGGGGCGCACGTCAGAGGGGTGGGGCGCGAAAACGTGGGGGAGGAGGGGCGAGGGCGGATGGCACGAGCCGGGAGCGGGGCACACCGGGGATCTTCTTTGCCTCGTAACGGCCCGCCCACCTCGCCACCCAAGCCCCCACGTGCCCGCGAGCCCGCCTCGCCAACCACCCCTCCGGCCCGCGCCCCCGACACCCCCCTACCAACCCCGGTCCCCCCACGGCGCACCCACCCGAACAGCGTGAGGCTGCGGCCCGAGCCGAACCACTTGTAGCCAGTCAGGGCCTGGCCCAGGTAGTCCACTTGGTTCTGGTGGGGCTCCTGTGTGTGTGGGGGGGGTAGCATGGGATGGGGAGGGAAGGAGGGTGTAACCATATGGGTTGGGGAGCGCAGGCGTGGGGGGCCTGCTCCAGGCCACCTCGTCCTGATGGGGCTCATGCTCAGGCACAAGGGCGTAAGGGGGTTGGCGTGTGCACGCGCGGCAGCGGGTGGAGGGGAGAGATTGGTTGGGTGAATCTGTGGTGGTGGCCCCGCCCCCTCCCATTGGAGACGCGCCCTGACGGTGACCCGCCGCCTCACCTGGAGGCCGAGCAGGTGCGGCTGGTACCTGCGGGCGCGGCGAGGGGAGCGGCCGTTAGCGGGAGGCCGCGCGCACCGCAAACGGCTCGCTCAAACGCCGGCCTTGGCCGCCACGCCGCAAGTGTGCCCATCAGCCGCGCTCCAACCTTGCCCCGGCGGCCTGCGCTTCGCCGCCGCCGGCCCGAACGGATTTCTCAGGGGTCCCGCGGGAACCCTGCGTCACTTGTCGTCCCCCCGTTGCCCCCTCCAAGCCAAACCCCTGCACTCGGCCCACTTTTTGATGATCTCGACGCAGTCGTCGCGCCGCGCCTCCCACTTGTCGTCGGCCGCCTCGTTGGGGTTGTCGAAGCGGATGTTGAAGCTCATCACCTTGATGGCGCCATCGTCGGCCATGGTGGCTGCCGGCTTGCGCGCGGGGCCTGTTTGGGCAGGGGCCTGCGCGGCGCGGCAGGTTCGGCGGCGGGGCTCGAGGAGAGCGTGCAGCCGCCACGGAGGCACCGCGCGCGGCGCCGATCGCGGCGGCTGCCGGCCCACGCGGGCCTTGCTGCACCGTGTGCTGGGCGAGGGTCGCGTGCTCAGCCGCCCGCGCAGCGCGCTTGCCGCCTCAGCAGCAGTGACGCCGGCGTCGCGTGTGGCCCACGAGGCGCCTCCAGGGCGAGTCTTGCGGTCCCCCGCTCCCTCAACACGCTCTGTGCTTAGCCTTGAGCACGAGAGTGGTGCTGGGGACCCCAGGAGGGCCTCACCGCAGGTAGCAGGGCACGATCCTCCTGTGCGGGTCGTTGGCTCGCGACGCGGGTGCCGGAGCTGGGTGAGAGGCGCCTGGGGGTTTCCGAGATGACAAGAGCAACCAGTGAAGCCGTGCCGAGCCGCATTCATGCATGCGTGGCGGCGGGTGACGCCGCCGCCGGGGTGGCGCCGCCAAGCCGTCCGCAATGCGTCAAGCCTTACCCCTGATCCGTGCCTTTTTCCTTCTGGGCCTGAGGTCACCCCTAGGTAGCTGATCGGTGCGACTGGATCGCAGGGTGCCTCCGTTCGCAAACGGAGGCCGCCGCTGCCGCTGTGTTGGCAGGCGTGGACAAACGCACAGCACCAGCAGCTTAACGTCCCTCGAACCAAACGTAACACCCCATCTCATACCAATGCGGCAAACTTGTGGCTCGCAGCACGAAGTGCTGGGGTTTACACAGCCGCCGGTCAACACTGGGCCGCAGCGCCACTGGTCAAAGGGCGCGCGTGCGCGCGGCGTGTGGGCCGCAAACGTGAGGGATGCCAGGGGGCGGTTCCTTGTGATCTTGTTGTTAAGCCAGGGGGGCGGGGGTCGGCGCGAAAGGGACCGGGTGGGAGGAGGGGAGGCTATCCGCGGGGCCAGGCGGCCGTCGCCTGGTGCGTGGCGGCCTCCTAACTTGACCCCCTTGTCCCAGGTCCTGTCGGCGCGCCGCATGCCCATGGGTTGGGCACCTCTTCAATACTTGCCCATCCAGAGGCCCTTCTCCCGGAGCTCCTCCCACTCCTCAACCTGCGTTTGAAAGGGCGCGGGCCGAGGCGGGGGTGCGCGGTCAGGCGGTGCGCTGGGCAGAGAGGAGGCGTTGCTGGGGGCTAGCAAGGCGAAGGGCCAGGGTGGGACCGCGCCAGCGCTTCCCGGTGGGCGCGGCTGGCACAGGGCGCGGGCAGCGCAAGGAAGCATGCATTTCAAACACAGCACGCCCCAGCGGCGCCTGCGCGTAGATGCAATGGCAAACTCACCCACTCCTCGGGGCACCTGTCGTCGGTTGGGGCGAGTGGGTGTTGGGGAGTAAAGGCGCTTTCAGTCGTGAGTCAGCCGGCAGGTCGGTTGGACGTGCATGCGAGATGCAGCGCGCGGGCGTGCTCTGCCATGCACGGCGGGGTGCGTGCCGGATTGCAAGGCTGCACGCACGCAATCACCGCGGAAAGCGCCCAACAACGCACGCATGCGTGTGCTCAATCCCCGGCCGGCAGCAGGGGCGGCTCCCTCTCACATGCTCTCGTACGCGCGCTTGTAGAAGTTGCAGCGAGGGGCGTCCGCGCCGCGCTCAAACACGCACCTGCAGTGTGCAGCGTGGGGGGGGGGGGGCTGAGCGATGAGAACGTACGGGCTAGGGTTGTGTGTGCTTGCTGGCCTGGTTCGCCCGGCAAGACCCTGCGCTCGCGCAACCGTCTCTTGCGTGCATGCTGCCGCGTGTTGAGTCAACCGCGCACAAACGTGGCAGGCGCAGGCCCACCCCACCCCACCCTACAAACCCATGTCATCCCCCCCCTTCCTCACTTGTAGTACTCGTTGTAGCGGACGAAGCAGTGGCGCGCCTGGTTGGTCGCGGGGAACCGCGGGTCGTAGGGCGCCGTCACGACCTGGGGGGCAGGGGGAGGGAGGGGGAGACGCGGCGGGAGGAAAGGAGGCGTCGTCATTCCGGCGAGGGGGGCTGGTGAAGGCGGCTACTGCTGCGCTTTGTGGCAAAGGCTCTGCGGCGGGCAGCATCTGCTGTATTGGTCGCCGTCGCCATCGCCACTGCCGCTTCCCCTGCCGGTGGTGCCGCCAGCGCTGACACGCCGCCGCCGCCTGCCGTCTGGCCATCACCTCTGCCCAGCTTCCGTGGTCGAGTGCTGGGCCCTGCTGCCCCCACCCGAGCCCCATGCCTCGACCCCTCCCAGTGCTCCGCCGCCGCACCTCGTTGACAATGACCTCAGAGCCGACCTTTTTTTAGGGAGAGGGAGCAAGCAAAGAAGGCGAAGGGGTTTAGATGGGTGGGGCCTGCTGTTCGAGCCTGTTACGCGGGCCGCAAGCAACCCGCTCCAAGGAACTGCATCGGGGCGCCTGCTGCAGGTGCGCGGCCGCTTCGCACGAGCGCCCTGGTGTGAACGGCACCTCTGCCAGCCCCTCAGTGGGCAGGCCCCGTCGCTGGGCGGAGCTGAAGGCTTTGCCGTCAGGAAACGCCCGTTGGACGCACGCCACCTGCCGGCGCCCTTGCTCGCGCGCTCACACAGCCACAGCCACAGCCACGGCCACGGCCACGGCCACTCACCGAGGACAGGATCTTGTCGACGGCCTCCTGCACCAGCTCCTCCTTGGCCGCCTCCAGCTCCTTGGCGGTGGGCTGCGCGCGGCGGGAGAGCAGCGTCGCCCCCGGGCGGCGCAGGGAATGAGGGGCGGCGGGGGCGGTGGCAGCGTGTTGCCGAGAAGCGCAAACGATAGCCCGCTGCCAACACCACCGCCGCGACGGTACCGCTATGACGTATTCGCTTGCGCCTGCTCCAGGGCTGGCCTGGGTCCAAACGCCCGTCCGCGGCGCTGTCGCGCGCCACGCCGTCTGTTGCGGACGCGGCGCCGGCGCATGGCGCGCCTGGGCCGTTCCGCCCTTGCTGCAGGCACCCGTTGGAGCTACGCCTCGACGAGCACGTCCTCCCTCACCACCTGGGGCCAGCTGCTGCTGCCCCCGCTGCACCACCGGGACTCCTCTGATCTCGCCCTCTCTCGCGCGTCGACCTGCCTCCCTGCTATCCCCGCTCACCCCCTTGGTCATCGTGGCGAGGTCCTGCGCCCCAGGTGCCTGCGTCTACGCCTTCGGCAGCGGCACGTCTTCACCGAGCCCTTGGTGGGTGCGCTGCCTCCCCTTGGTGCGCTGGTGGGACAGGGAAGCACGCCAAAAACGTTTGCCGGCAGGAGCAGCGGTGCAGCGGCGCAGGTGCATCGGCGCCGCTCGGCGCCGCCCCCCGCCCGGCCGAGTCGTCTCGGCCGGCGCCCCATCCCATCGCCGGGACCAGTGGCGGCCCATCGATACCCCAGGGCCGCGTGCGGAGCTGGGAGCACGCCAGAGCTTGATGCAGGCTTGGCTCCCGCCCGCACACGCACGCGTGCGCGCTTGCGTGTGTCACGCGCGCGTGTAGTTCGTCAAACGCTCGACCATCCACCCCCAAGTGTGGCCACGGATGCGATCCTCTCCCAGTCCTTGTCCGACAGCACGGGCCCGCTGCGGGCGCACGGCGCTTGCGGGCCGTTCGGTTTCAGCCTCGCCCCTCGCATGGACCCCCGTCGCGTTTGTCAAGCGCTGCTTATGCGTGCTGCCAACGGGCTCCTGCCATCCAGTCAACGCAGCCGCAGCCTCAAGCCCCTTCCCACCAGTAGCACGGACAGGCACCTGGTTGAAGGCTGTCTCCCAGCCGGCATGGCATGGATGGAGCAGTCGACGGCAAGCGGAAGGAAGAGGAGGTAAGCGGAAACCCCCGCCCCACCAGCGGGACAGGCACCCGGTGTCAATCGTGAGCATCACAAGGCCCCCCAGAAGTCCCTCGACACACACATTGCCTGCCCGGCAGGCAAAGATCTCTGCGGGGGACACATCCGGTCTTGTTGCTGTGCCGGCGGCCGCCGCGGCCAGGCTTTTCGGCCGCCGCTCCGTGCCCGATTAGTTGTTGAGCTCCTGCTTCACCTCTTGGGGCCGTCCAGCAAGGGATAGGGGGCCTGCACGCGTTGCGAGCTTGTCAAGCCGTTGGATTGGCCTGGTGACCTACGCGTTTCGAGCCTGCAAGGAAGCCGGTGAGCGCACGTCGGAGGCCGCAATCCTCGTCCCGCAACCTCTCCTCCCTCCAAAGCACGAGGGCAGACCCCGGCACCAAACATGCAGCTCGCCCGCTCCACCCCCGTGCGTGTGGCGCCCGCCCGCCGCGTGGCCGCCCTGCCCAGCCTGGCGAGGCGCGGGATCGTCGTGAGGGTGGGCGCCGGCGTGGTGTTCCAGGGAGGGGGCCGGGCGGGTGTCTCTGAGTGCACACCCCTCGTTGTGAGGCGGGTGAACCGCCCCGCGGGGCCCCGGAACGCGACCATGGAGGCCGTTTAGGGGATCTCCGGGCCCGCGGGCCGTGCATGGGTGGGCGGCGGGGCCTTGGCGCCGCGGCGCGGCGCCCCACGGCAGCAGCGCCGTCGAGCTGGCGGTCAGAGGGCGGACGGCCGCAGGCCATGGCCCATGCCGTCATCGCCCGGCAGGGGCGGCAGCAGCGACGGCGGCGATGCAGCTTTGTTGGCGGATGCAGCAGCAGTTGCGGGGGATGCAGCAGCACGCGGCGAGGCCCCTTCCGTGTGTGAACAGAGGGTGCCTCGTCCGCCCGCCCGCTCGCATCGACCGCGCCCAAGGGCCCCAACCTTTTGCTGCGCTCTGCTTCTCCTCCCTCCCTCCCTCTCTCTCTCTCTCTCTCTCTCTCTCTCCACCCTTCCCCTCTGTCTTTAACACACTCACCATGCATACACGCCCAGCGTCGAGCCTCGGCCAACCAACGCACACCCACCCCTTTCCTCTGCCCCGCATGCACCCAACAGCGCGCCGCCGACCCCGCCAAGGAGGCCGCCGACGCCGCCGCGGCCGCGCTGGACAAGGCCACCAGCGTCGCCAAGGACGCCGCCGACAAGGCCACCGCCGCCGCCAAGGATGCGGCGTCCAAGGCCAAGGACGTAGCCTCGGCCAAGGTGGCCCAGGTGCGGGACGCAATCGCGACCCTCGACGTCGACATCGGCAAGCTGCGTGAGTGGCGCCTTGCTTTGGTGGGGGCGGTGGTCGGGGGTTTGTTGGGAAGAGGGCACCATTGGTGTGTGTATGTTTGTGTGTGTTCGGCGTTTGGAGGGGATGGCTCAGACAAGGGCTTGCCCCAACGACGACGGCGACGAGGTTGAGACTTGGGATTAGGACTCGAGAGCACGAGGGCGGCAAAGAGGGCGGTAAAGAGGGCGAGGTGCGGCGGGCACCCCCGCCCTCCACTGGCGGGGATGTGCGCCTGGGCCCCTCAAGCCCGCAGCTCCCGCCGCGCTCCCCCGACCCCCTCCCCACTAGCCATCCGCCGACGCCCCCGTCGCAACCCGCCCCTGCGGCACCGCAGTCCAGTACAACTTCATCGCGCAGCTGGCCCTCACCGCCGTCAGCTGGGCGGTCGTGTTCCTCACCTCCCACGCGTCGCTGGCCGGGGTGGGCGGCGGGGCTGGACGGGGCGGGCTGGGCGGGGGGGTTTGCGGGCGGAGGGGCGGGCAGCGGTGGGGCCAGTGGGCCGCTGTTTGGCCTGGCGTTCGCATCGCTGCGGCCCCAGGCCTTCCGCCTTTTCATACTCACGGCCAGCCACCGGTGTTTGACTCACCCGCACCGCTCGACCTTCCAAACCCCTTGCCGGGCGCCAGGGCGGCGGCGTGAACCCCATCGTGGCCATCCTGCTGGTGGGCCTGGCGCTGTCGGGCTACTCCACCTACCTGTCCTACGGGTGAGGGCATGGAGGGGGGGGTGGCGGGTAAAGTCATTTCGAGTCGTACGAGAGGGATGAGCGCTCGAAAAGATGTGCGGCCGGGCGGCAGGTCAGCGCTGGCCAGCGAAAGAAGCACAGAGCAGTGGGGCAGCGACGGGCATACCGGGCGCCCCAGCCCCAACACCCCGACACCTGCACAGCCCAGTCCCCCAGCCCCCCAACCACCTGACCGCCCCCACCCCTGCTCCGGGCCCCCACTCCACTCCACCCCACCAATACCCCACCCTACCTACCCTCACAGCTACCTGACCACCTCCAAGTCGGGCGGCCAGCTGGAGGGCTGGACCTGGCTGGGCAAGTTCTACGAGCACATCGCGTGAGTACGGCCCTGCCCTTTGTTTGAGGGGCCGGACGCAGGGGCAAGAGCCTTGGGGGTAGAGCAGCAGGGGCCGGGGGCGGGCCAGGGGCGCCGGACGCAGGGCAGCGGGCGGCGTTTTGGGTTGGGGCGCGGGCGCCTCAGCCGCTGCGCCGCCGCGGCCCTGCCAACCAGCCGCGCCCTCGCCGACGCAGCCCCTACGCTCCGCCCCTTGCCCCTCGCCCTCCCCTGCCTACCTGATCTCCCCCATCGCCCCCCAAACCCCAGGTTCAACTTTGCGGGCGCGGCCGCGGCGCTGTTTGCGCTGTTCGCCCAGATCGGCACGCTGCTGGCCAAGTCGGCGGTGGGCAAGGGCGGCAGCTTCTCGACCGAGGTGCTGGCGCAGGCCGCGGGCAACGTGCTGCTGGCGCACCTGGTGTCGCTGGCCATCCTGCTGATCCTCACCAAGAAGATCACGCAGGCGTACCAGGCGGTGAGTCATGGGGCGGGGGTGTGGGGGAAGAGCGGCTGGGGTGGGGCGGCGGGAAGGGAAGAGGGCGGGGTGGCTGGACGCTGCGCCAACCATGGGCCCCTGTTGGGGCCGAAACGCTCGTCTTGAACTTGACACCCATGTCCCGCACTCAACACGCCGCGTTCCCTGCCCCCCAACGCCCCTCCCCCCCCCCCCCCCCAGGTCGCCGAGTGGAGCTCCAAGCTCGACGACCTGCGCGCGTCCATCCCCCGCGTCAAGTAAGCGCGAGGTGTGCCACGCACTCGCCAGCCTTGGGGCCGCGGGGCCTCGGGCGCGAGGCCACCCCCAACCTGCAAGGGGGCCCCGCGCCCGGGCCCCTCGCGTCCCTGGCGCTGGG
>VIYE01000205.1:0-20216 GCA_008037345.1 Messastrum gracile | reverse complement strand
GGCGCTGGCGGTCGCGCTGCTGCTCTCGGGCCTGGCCGCGCCGCCCGGCGCGCCCCCGCTCGGCGCCCTCGCCGACAACCTCCGCTGGGGCGCGACGGGCGACTTTGCCGGGTTCCAGGGCTACATGATCGCGGTGCGCGCGCGTGGATGCGTTGGGGCTCTGCGGCGGATGGACGGGCCCACAAGTGCGCGCGCAGCAGGGGAACGCAGCTGAGGGCCTGCCAGGCCTCGCGCGGTGGGCTGCTGGGCCGCCGAACGCCCCGTGCCTCGGGCCGCCGCCAACGCCCGCGCGCGCAACGCCACCCGCGATCGCCTGGCCCCGCTTGCAGTACAAGCAGTGCAACTGGCGGGCAGACCAGGTGCGCGCCGGGCCCTGGGGGGCGCTGCAAGTCGTCGCGGCAGGCTGTCGCCGGAAGAAGGCGCCGTGCGCCTGGCGGTTCAAGGCGCAGTGGCCTTGCATGTGACGCCCACCCAAGGGTGCCTTGTAGCAAGCGCGTGTTTGGGTACCGGAGCCGGGGCCAGCAATTGGGCAGGGGCGGGTTTCTCATAGGCGATGATGGGCTCGCTGTATTTTCTGCACGCCGCAGGTGCAAGCCAGCCAGCCGGCGGTGTACGCGGGCATCTCCCAGAGCTGCAAGTTCAAGTCCGCCATGACCCGCAAGAACATATGGGTGAGGGCCCCACGAAGCGTGGGATTGGCAGCGGCGCATGCCGTGCTAGCTTGAAGCGCCTGCCTGCTGGCCCAGCGGGGTCGCCCGTCTCCTCTCAGTGGGCGGCCACGGCTGCAGGTGTGGGTCCAAACTCTACCTGGCCACCACGCAACCACCCCATGCCGTCCTGCTACCCTCCCCGGGCCGTGCCCCAAGGTCAACGGCTTTGGCTCGGACGCCCTGGCCTACTCCCTGATGGGCGTGCAGGTGCGAACTCAACTCGTTCCCGTGGGGGGGGGGTGTCTGTGCATATAGCAATGTGCCTTGGGGCCGCTCAGCAAATGTGACCCAAGCAGTGTACACCCAGGGCCACCCGCCGGCCACATGAACATGGCCCTAAACGCTGCAAACATCCGCCCGCCAACCACTCTCCCCTGGTGCTGCAAACGGGCGCAGAGCTTGTTGGTTGCGGCGTCGGTCGCCGGAAGAGTTACGACGATGGTTGAGAAGGGTGAGCCGCGCACCGGCCGCCCCCAGCCAAACCCCAGCTTGGACGCCCCCCCTCCCCGCGCCCCGTTGCTTTGCTGTGCCGCCGCCGAGGCCTGACAAACGCCCCCCAACACGCCTTTCGCTGCCGCTGCCACCACACCCTCGCCCCCACCCACCCCAGTCCGCGAGATCGAGTGCCTCATCTGCGGCAGCCCCAAGGAAGCCGGCTGCGCGCAGCCCAAGCGGCAACTGACGGTGGTCAGCAGCGTGCCCGCCACCTCGGCCGCGGTCGCACCCCTGGTCGTGGTCCGCGACGCGGCGGCGAACGGCCGGAGGCTCCTCAAGGCGCGGGGCCCGAGGTATTACGCCTCTGTCCAGCTCTTCACGTGAGCGGGCGGAGGCACGCGGGCGGGTACTTGGGGCGCATGCGGCATACATGGCATGCATGGCGCCCACCCAAGCCTAATTGTTGCCGTGACTCGGGCTTGAGGCCCTGCGGGGGTTGGGCGCCTGTCTGCATGGGCAGGCAAGCCTGTTTCCGCGGAGCCTGCCTCCTCCTCTTTCTGCAATTGGCACTCTGCCCACCATTCGCACTGCCCTCTGCTGCTGCCAATCCTATGCAGGACAACGCTGAACTTGGTGCGCCTGGGCGGGCAAGCATGAACGTCAACTGGAGCACACAAGTGTGGACGGGCACGTGCGTCGCGCACGTTGTTAGGTCGTATTTCACCACCGCGTGCGCCCCACGCATGCTCACGCGCATGCACGCGCCCGCTCGCCCGCACACCACTGAGCTTGTGTGCGAACGTTTGCGCCTGTCGCTCACCCGCCACACCCACCTACCCCGTCCAGTTCCTTGGGACCATTCGAGACATCGCCAACGTTCTCAGGAGGCTCCCTTTCAGGAACAACAGAGCGCTCAGCTTCATACCCAAATTCGCCGACAAAGTTTACACGGTGGGGCCCGTATGCCAGCAAACCAACCTCGTGCCTGTGCGCATGTGTGCTCGTTGCCGTCCACGCACGCCAGAAGCTGCCCATGGGCTCACTGCTGTCCACTGATCTCACCAACCGCAGCTCTTTGACAGCCCTCTACAATCAGTCAAGCGCGTGGACGGCAAAATTGTCAGCATGTGCGACGAGGTGAGAGAAATGGCCAGCAGCCTGAGCAGCAGGGGGTGGCATGCGTGCTCCTGACGTGTTGCCCTTCTTTGTTCGGCCGAAAATGCGTCCAGCCATTGAAGACCAGCAGGGCGTGGGGCAATCTGATTTTGCCGCACCATCTTTGGATTGTGTCGCACCCGCATGCCTCCCCCGCCACAGAGCCAGAAGATGTTGAACAAGGCGGACGCTTTTGTCGACAAAGTCAAGCTCGTCTCGTCGTTTCTCAGTGCGCGGGCGGGGCCGGTGGATGAAAGGCACGGAGGTGTATGTGTGTGTGAGTGGGTGTGGCAGTGGGGGGCTAATAAGGGCTTGTGCGGCCCTTGCATTCTGAGAGCGGCTGCGACTTGCTGGTTTGCAGGACTGCCAGCCAGTTACACTGCCTGACCAGCTCTCTGCCCCTGCCAATCACCCCGTGCTTGTTTGCACACCCAGCCGTCCTCCGCAATGGGCCCATCGTTGCGCTGTCCTACACCATGTGCGCATCTTGTTACTCCAAAATGGGAGATGGGGGTGCTTGGCCTGAGGGCGGCTGTGGCAATCGACCCTGGGACGCCTGCTGCACGACTGCTGCACGACTGCTGCACATGCGTGCTGCACATGCGATCGCCTTGCCCCGCGGGACATGACTCGGCCCTCACATGTGCCCACTCCCCGCTCTGCTGTGGCCTGTGGCTGCCCAAAACTTTCAGGTGTTCCGAGCACAACGCCCTGGTGAGTAGTCTGGGCGAGGCAGGGGACAGCCCTCAGGACTCAAGACCTGCCCGTGCATGTTGCTGCGCAGCAGCAGCGTGAGCAGGCCACATGATTGCTCTTGGCAGCAGATCCGGCTTGTTAAGCTGTGCGTGCCCCGCATCAAACCCTACAACCCTCTCCCCCGCTCACGTGCCATTGCCCAGGTGGACGAGGCCGTCGGTGAGCGACCGACACGGACGGGGGCGCAGGCTGGCAGGGGCAGCGCCCTTTCCTTCTCGTTGTGTGCACTCATGCCGGGCATGCGCGCTCCTCGCCAGAGCTTACACGCTGCCCCAGCATGATCCCATTTGTTTAATCGTGTTTTGTCCTCCCAGGCCTGGTCGCAAAGCGGGGCAGGCAACCAACCTCGCTCACACACCCCACCCCTACCCCGTCCACACATTGCACTGCAGGCATGTTCTCGCGCAACGAGACGCTCGAGACCTGTTCCGATGTGGGCAGCCTGCAGGCTGGGGACCTGCATGCGCGTTTTTTCTCTGCGAAGGGCTTAATAAGTCGTGCTGGCAGCTGTGTGCAGGCCAGCGGTTTCCACATCACGCATCCGTGCAAACTCGCCCTTCTGCGCTCCCTCTGCCCTCGGCTCACCGCCCCGTGCTCGCCCATTGGAACCGCCCGCATGCCAAAGTCGCGCCACCGCCGGCGGCTGCTGTCCGACCCCCTGGAGGCCTCCGAGGCGGACCTCTACGCCCTCGCCAAGAAGGCCGAGGCGGTGGGCGGGCGCGCGGGGACAGGAGACGGCCACCGGCCAAGTAGCGCGACTGCGTGAGCGCGGGCCCCTTTGCGCGCTCGCGCCTAATCAGCGCCGCACCCTCCAACCTGCTCGCCCCCAACCTCTTGCATGCGCGGGCGGTCACCCGGCTGGCCTGCACACCCGCTCGGCAGCAGGCCGCCTCACCTCACCCGCCAACCTCTCCTAACCCTCAGCCGTCTGCGCTGGGCGTCCACCCCTCCCGCCCGCCCGCCCGCCCACACCGTTTCTCCCCAAACGCACCCCCGCCCCCCTGAACCCTCAGTCGGTCACCAAGATCTCAAGCCTCATAGAGGACGCCTACCAGGTTGTCACGGGCTACATGCCCAGCCTCAATGCGGTGACGGACGCCATCGAGACCGAGGTGGAGGCCCTGGACGACGCCGTAGAGATGCTCAGGGCAAGCATGAGGGGGGGGGCACATTTGGGTCATATGGGCGCGGGCACAGGGGAGCAGCTTCGCCGCTTGGGGCGGGCGGGCGGGGCTGCACGGCTAGGGGCTCGCGGCTTGCGGGAGGCAGGTGCGGCTGCGTGACGGCGGCGGGCCTGCAGGGCCCGGGGGCATGCGAGAGCTGCGCGGGCCCCTTGGCAGCCAGCTGGGCGCTGCGCACCGCCAGGGCCGCGCCGCTCGCAGGAGTGGCCCGCCGCAATCCTGCGGCTGCGCCCAACCCCCACCCCCGCCTGCCCCCCCTCTCCCCCCCTCAGGACCTTGTCGACGCCCAGCTGTGAGCCCCACGAGCCCGTCCCGCCGCGGGCGGCGCCGCTTGCCAGGCAGCCGGGCGCTCGCGACTGATTGCTTTGCCGGGAATGGCTTGGCCCGAAGGGTGAAGGGCGCACTGTGGCGCCCTTGGCAGGCATGGGGTTCCAACAGTGTCGCGAATCCGCAGCCCGCCTCTTGACCCCCGCCTCCTTTCCCCCGCTTTCACGCACGCCCGCCCCGCCTGCCCCGGTCGGCTGTGGTGGATACGTGCCCGGCTTGTGTCTTGTCCCTGCTGCGTGCAGCAACATCCCCTCGGTGGTGAGCGCCGTGCCTCAACACGTTGGCCGCCTGTCGCAACCCCCTGGTTGCGTACATGGGAGTCTGTTTGGTATCTGGCCAAAGCAGCCCCGGATCGTTCCATCAGCGGCCGCACCCACGGCACCCGGCTTTGAGGCCCTTGCGCGCCCGCCAACAGGCGCGTTGCAACCCAAACGTTTGACCGCGCTGCCTGCTCGGGGCAGTGCGGCAACCTCAGCTGTGTTACCCCCTGTTTTAAACCTCGTCTCCCCCCCTCCTCGCCGTCCGCCTGCTGTGCGTGCGCAGGTCATGGACATCCTCAAGTTGTGAGTCCTTGTGTCCGATTCCTGCCCTTGGCTGGCCTGGACAGTCCCTGCTCTGCCCAATGAACGCCTGCACACTCTCTCGTGCAATGCCAGCTAAACAGCGGCCGGCCGCCCATGGGGAGCAGGATTCGGCACACGCCCACACACCCGCAAGCAAGCCTTGCTTGGGGACGCGCCACATGGGGCTCCCAGGCTCAACCACGCCTGCTGAGGTGCCACCGTCCCAACACCTGCCTGCCTGCAGCCCGTCCACCTGTTCACCAGCCCACCCACCTCCCCACTTCTGCCCCCGCAGTTTCTCAAGCCTCTTTGGGGGCAACTTTGACCCGTGCGACGGCTTTGTGGGCTCGCTGCTGTGCGAGTCCGCCGACGCCTTCAGCTCGCTGATGAGCGTGAGTAGTTGGTGGTTGGTTGGCATACAACATGCCTGCTGCACGCCCTTGTACGTGCCCTTGCTTTTTGCTCAGGCCAGTAGCTACCGAGGCGGGAGCGTTGCTTCGCCGGCGCTGCCAAGTGTTCGCCGCGGCTGCAGGCTAGAACGGCATGCGCGTTTCCTGCAGCCATGCCGTTGCCACGGGCCCTGCCAAACCGCCCTCGCGTGGCCTGTCTTTGCGCCCTGCCAAACACAGAGCGTGCTGCCGGACGCCATCCGCGACATCATCGACGACATCGAGAACAAGATCGTGGACCTGGTGTTCTCCAACCTGCCCTCCGTCCCGCGGATCTTCTCGGAGGACTACATCAAATACGACCTGATCAGGCGGGCGGGCGGGCGGCGGGATGGGAGCGGGGAAGTGAACATGGGGGGGGCGGGCGGCGCAACGCACTGCCAGATACGGGCATGCACGCAAAGCCCCGTTTTGAATGCCCTCGATTCGCGGAGTCCGAAGGCCCCTGCCCCATTACAACCCCTCCTCCTCACTGCCGTTGCCATGCAGCCTTCCCTCGGTCGTGGACCTGCGGGGCAAGATCGAGAACATGACGGTAGGGAGAGGAGCGCGCGGGGACCTGGCGGGAGGGGTGCATGTGTGCGCATTTGCGGCCTGTGCCGATGCCCCTCGCCTTGCCGTCAGCCCCTTGCTGCCAGCATAGGCCGCCGGGACTCAACTCGTCCCTGCATATGCTCTCGAGCCGAACGACACCCCCCTGCTCACGGGCCTCCTCCCGCAACTGCCGTTTCGCCACGTACCTTAGGCCGATTTCAAGGCCAAGGCCGACCAGCTGATGGCCAGCGCCTACCAAGACTTGGTGCCCAACGGCGTCGTGCTGCTGTCGGGGGCCCTGGCCGACGGCGTGGACCAGCGCATGGCCCTGTCCCACGACCCGGCGACCGTCGTGCTCAGGTGGGGGCGGCGGGAGCCCAAGGGCGGGCGGGGCGCGGCGGGGCGATCGGGGCGGGGCTGGCGGGTGGTTGCTGGTGCAGGCGGCAGGGGGCGCCCACCCGGGGCTCACTCGCCGCGGCCTGCCGCTGTGGGGACGCCTGAGCCAGGGCTGAAGGAGGCCGCACGGTGCTGGCCGCTCGGCGCAGGCAGGCTGGTGCTCGGCCCTTGCCGTGGCCTGAGCTGTTGAGCGGCGCGCCAGCACCCGTGCTGCAAAACTGTGCCGCGTTCCCCCATACCCTCCCCCACCACCTCTCCCTCCCCAGCTGCCCGCTGACCTGGCGCGCCTACGTGACCGACGCCAAGGCCTTCCGGCTGCCTGACTGCAACGCCGACCTCACGTCGTTCGTGCGCTTCCCTTGTACACCGGGCGCGACGGTGGACGACGCTGGCAAGGGGCGGACGTACTGCAGCATCGATTACGTCAAGTGAGGCGCGGCCGGGGTGGGGGCGGGTGTTGGCCAAGTTCCTGGCTGCAACAGCTTAACCCCGGGCGCCTGCGACTACTTAGGGGATCAACCATCCAGCACGACTCGACATGCTTGTTGCAAACCATGGGCGATGCCCATGCTCACCTTTTTGTGCACACCCTTCTTGACCGCCCCTTTCCCCACGCTCCTGTCTCCCCTGCCCATGCAGCGCCATGAACGTGCTGTGCACCCAGCCCCCCTCCGCCCCCAAGCTTGGGGGTTTCATGGCCGCCATAACCGTCCAGTACAAGTGTGTGAAGCCCGGAACCACAAGCTTCCGACTGCTGCCCCAGCTGGACACTTTTTACAAGCTCAAGACCGCCGCTGGAGCAAAGACGCAGACCGACCTGCCCAGGTGAGTCGCGGTGGCACCTTGGAGTTGTGCCTTGGGTGTATGGGGATGTGTTGAGCACGCGCTTTGGTATGGGTTGGGTGCCCCGCTCGCTCCACGGCTACCGCATGAACAGCGCGGCGCCGCGTCCCAACCGTCTCGCCCCACCGGCCGTCACTCCAACCCCAGGATCAGCTACAACACGTCGCGCCGCGGGCACACCGAGGAGGCGATGCGGGCTGCGCTGGCGGAGCCGGCGCCGAGCTCGGACTTCACAAACGTGCGCGCGCTCGGACGCCGGGGGGGTCGTCAGGGGGAGGGGTGCCTCTGGCGACGCGAGGGGAGGGGGTGCGTTAGGAGAGGGCGGCCGGCGCCACGCGATGGGGAGCGCCTGCATGGCTGGGAGCGGCTTGGGCTGGATCTGCAAGGAAGCGGGCGCCGTGGGTGCACCACCGCGCCGGTCCCACGGCTTGCCGCTCGTCTCTGCCCCCCTCAACCTGCCTGGCCCGCATGCGCGGGCGCTGCCCTCCTCAAACGCACACCCCTTGCAGGCCGTGTGCACGTCCGCCTTCACCCCGAAGAGCCTGGCGTCTCCGACGTGCCCCGCATCGTACGACCTCGCCACCGGGTGCTCGCCCGGCTTCTGCAAGCCCGGCTACGGCCGCCAGCCGACGTTTGATGCCTTTGTCAACCCAACAGCAGAGCAGCAGGCGCTGGCAGCGGTGCCCGGGAAGGGGCCCTCCTTCTACAGCCGCGCGAGCGGCCTGCTATACTTGGAGGGTGTCGCCGACGAGTGGCACGACCGCTCCGCGACCTACCCCTCCAAGACCTGCTCCGGCGCGGGTGCGCGGGCCGCCGGCGTGGGGTTGTCTCGTCTCGTGTGCAATTGGGTGGGTTTGCGCGGGCGTTGGGGGCCAGGCCTGGCGGGTAGGGTGCTGGCCTTACGATTTCCACTCGCAGGGCCGCCGCCACAGCAGGCACGTCACCCTTCTGCGGATTTGACCGCTGTAATTTAGGGTTAAGGGTTGTGTAGTCGCCCGGCTGGTCCGGCCCTGGCCCCACCCACCTCCACCCTCACCACGCTTACATGTGACCACCCTTGCCCCCTACCCCAGCCTCCTTTGGCCTGCCCAGCCTGCTGGTGGAGGCGGTCGACTTCGACATATGTGGGTGCTGGCGGGGGCCTCAGGGCAGGCCAGCTTGGCAGGGCCGCGCAGCGGCACATGCATGCCTGTGCCTGCCGTTTGTCGATGACTGGATGCTCGGCCTGCCGGTTTGCTCCAGCCCTCCTGGCCCGGTCCCAGCGCCGGCTCGCGCCTTCCCTTGCTCTGTCCCAACCCCTGCCCTAAAACGCGCGTACATGCCCCACAAACTGCGCGCCCTATGTTTGCAGGCTACCACGACAAGTTCACGCGCAGCTTCTATGGCGATAACAACCAGGTGGGGCGAGCAGCTGGGGGTTAAGCCCGTCAGCAGTGGTTGGCCGGGAACTGCTGCCCACCCCCCGCCCTGTGCCTGGCCGCCTTGAGCTGAGGCCCCGTGTTGCTTCCGTGCCCTCCCCACCTTCAGGCCTACCTGGCCAGCGACTACTGCGCCTGGCGGTTCATCTCCAGGCTGGGGCCGTTGCAGGGCGACGCCAAGTTTGATTACAAGGACTTGCTCGCGGTGCGCGCATGGCAGCGATCGAGCGCGTGGCACGCGACAAAACCATCTCGGGGCGGCTGGCTTGCATGATAGCAGCGAGTCCTGCGTGCAGGGCTTTGTGGTTGCGCTTGCCTCGGCCCTGCCCCTCTCTGGTGCCATGCAGGAAGCATTCCATGCCGGGGCCGCTCCCTCAATCACGTGCTGATGTCCCCCCGCCCAACGCACCCCAGAGCATGTCGCCTCCTATGCTTCTGCCCTGGAACGCAACCCCTGGCGACGCCGACTTCCGGGACTGGTGGGTGAGCCGCGGTGCGTGCGAGTTCTTCGAGTCCCCCGACGGCACCCAGAGGTGAGCCGCCGGGAGCTGAGGCTGCGATCAGCCGCCGCGGGCGGGGCCGGGGCCTGGCATGCACAGCGAGGGCAGGTCGTAGAGCCGGCAGAGCCGGGAGGGGGTTGCGCGGGGCCGGGAATGCCGGACACCATTGGGTTGACCATCAGCCAGCCCAGCCTGCGAGCTGGGGCAGTGCTGAGCATGCTCGAGCAGAGCCCCGCAAGCAAGGTGCCGCTGCGCCTCCGCTCAGGTCGTCGTGGGGCGGCCTCGGCTGGAAGTCGCGCACGCTGACAACGGCCAGCCAGTGTGCGAGCGCGGTCACCCGGCCCACGTGCACCAAGGTCACCGTCAATGGCACCAACCGCTGGGATTGCGCCATCGGGGGCGCGCTCTGGCCCCTGGTCGACCACGTCGGTCAGTCCCAAAGGGGCACTTGAGCCCGGGCCTCGCATGCCTGCCCGTTAGCAGAGCAGGCCGGCCCGTCCACTTGCGCGCCTGCATGATGCTGCTCTTGTCAATGCAACCGGGCATGCCCGCTCGGCACCTGTGGCGGCTGGCAAACACTGCGGTGGTGTTTGAGTGCTCTCGGCTCACAGCCTGCGCCTCCGCGCCACCGCCCTGCCTTGCCGCCCCCTCCCTCACTTCCAGCTGACCCGGCCACGTCCAAGGACCAGTGGAGCTGGCCCCGCAAGGCCAGCTCCACCTACCGCTGCGGCCTGCCCAAGGGGGTCAGCCCCTACAATGCTGACGGTGAGCGGGGGCGCGCGGGGCGCTTTGGCGTGCCATGGGCCCGCAGGTTGCACGTGTGGTGTTGGCCTGGAACGCTGCCATCGCGGCACCTGCCTGGAGCGGCGATTTTGGGGGCATCCGGGGCATTCAAGCCTGTGATTAAGGCCCATTCGTGTGCGGCTTGCTGCCCATCACACGCCCGGTTTGCCGTGCCCTGTGTGCACGCGAGCCCTCGCTTGCGCAAGGCTTACGCCTGCTTGCATGCGGGCGCCCCTGGGGCCTCTCACCACGGCGATTCTCTCACTCAGGCTCGTTTGGCGGGGGCGACCCTACTCCCATTGACCTGAGGAACGGCGGCACGGTAAGGCGGTGGGGCCTCCGCGCCTGGCCTGTTTGTGTCCCTGCCGCCGTAGATGGTCAGCAAGCCCACGTGGCTGTGTGCGTTGCAGAGGTGGCCTCAATCCCTGCCGACCAAGCTGCTTCTCGGGCCTGCGTGGGGGCGGCCGCGCAGCAGGCACGTTCAAACCCATGGCTTCCTTAAGACTGGACCGCCCCCCACACCCGTAGGCAATCCCCGGCTGCTCCTGCGTGGGCTGCCCCACGCCCTATATTTGCACGGACTGCAACCGCGCCTGCACCCTGGAGGCGGGCATCTACTGCTACATCGACAGGGAGCGCGAGTCCGAGTACAACAACAGGATGCAGGTGACATTGCTGGGCCTTTGCTGCCCGGGATCCTGGTTTTGGGCCGCATCTGTATCAGGCTTGTGTGTTGAGCGGCCCGCCCACAGCTTTGCTACGCCCGCCCTTGGCTCAATAGGCGCCATTCGCCACTGACGCAGTGCCCCTGCACCCATCGCCGTCCTCCGCAGATCCACAACCAGTACAACTACCTCAAGACGGTGAGCGCGGCTGGCGCTTGGAGGGTGCAGGGAGGCCTGGGAAGGGGGAAACGGTTGCGGGGGCGGCCGGGGCCTCCATGCGCCGCCCTCACCTGTGCGCCCGCTTCTGCCCATTCTGCCTTGCTCCCGCGCCTCCTCAGGTCACCGACATGACGATCCCGGCGGGCGTCCAAGCGTGCAACTTGACGCAGGGGACCTGCAACCTCAATGTGCGTGCGCGGTGGCCTTGGGAGGGGAGGGGGCCTTCGATCCCAACAGGACTGCGGCAGCGCGTGCTGCGTGTAAAAGAGAGCATCCGTGGGGCTGCCCTGCTGTGCTGCAGGGAGGGACCGGCCTGCACGAGCACGCGCGCATGTGCACGCTCTCCAGGCTACGTGCGGCGTAGAGGGCGGCACATTGAGCGTTCTCGCCGCCCTGTGACTAACTCACGCGCTTTGCTGGCATCGCTCCACCCCCGCAGACAATTTTTGCCCCTGCCAGCGGGGGAAATGACAACATCGGCGGCATCCAGACGGCATGGTGCGCGGGGCCCTCGATGCCTTGTGGCGGGCCCGCATGGCGGCTGCAGGGGAAGGGCCGATGGTCAGCTGCTTGCGCCTGCTGGCCATGTCAAACCACCTGAATATGGGAGCCGGTCAGGGGATGGTGATAGCCCAGGGGCAGGGAAGTCTGGGGCCCTCAGCAGCCGCCGCGCCTGGTTGTGCGGAGTGAGCAGCTGCCAGAAGCAGCTGCGATGGCCCTGCATTTGGTCTTGCGCAGCCTCTGAGGCCCTACAAAGAGCTGCGGCAAGGCTCCTGACCCTGTTGCTTTGCCGCTTCGCTCCTCCCTGCCGCCCTTGCCCCCCCCCCCCCAGCGTGGAGAGCTCGGTCGGCGCCACCACCAGCGGCGGCAACTCCACGACCGTGACCTACGTCTTCTTCGACAGCCTCAACTCGTTCCCCAAAGCGGCCACGTGCTTTGAGCACCAGCAGCTCGTCTTCAACCGGGCCGAGCTCGGGCAGGGCACCACCATCCGCGTGAGCGGGCGGAAAAGCACTTGGCAGCAACCGGGGGTGCCGGCGCCCAGAAACGCATGCATGCGTGCTGAATTCGGCCTTCCGGGCTCCATGTCGTTGGCCACTGCCCTGCGCTGGGCTTGCTCAGCCTCTAGAGGCTGAGAGTAGAAGATCTTCTACCGCCCCTTTGCTGCCAGAGCAGGTGGGGCCATTGGGTGCGCCGCCTCTTGGCCCATGCACGCCGTGTAGCAACGGCTGCACCCCTGCTGTCCTCCACTTCCCCCGTCCCCACTCGCCCGCCGCAGAGTGTGCTGTCCGAGGTGATCCAATACATGTGCGACCCCAGCGGGCGCCGCTGCGTCATTGACATCATGCACCCTGTCCTGGGCGCGGGCAAGGGTGACGTCCTGCGCTTCGAGCACTCGTGCGCCTGGTGAGGAGCCCTCGCGCGGAAACATGATGCTGCTACTGTTGAAGGCACGCGGCCCCCGTGCCGTTTCCCTGCCTAATGCTCTGCTGTTTCCACCAGGTGGCCCTGCTCTCCGGCCTGGCCCCGGCTCTGCCTCCTCCGGGCATGCCGACCGAAGCGCTTTTCATGCTTAGTTGCCAGCTGTTGGCGCTTGCAGCTGCCATGACGCCCGCCCTTGCCTTGCCTCGCTCGACCACTGCTTCCTTCGTCCTCCACCCCGGCCAACCCCTAACCACCTTTGCAGCGGCCCGGGCTACGAGATATTGCCCGACGCGACCGGCTCTTGCACACCCTGCGGGTGCGCATGGGCCCCTGTAGGGCTCAGGCAATGGGTGGTGCGCCCGTGGTGCGTGCACGGGAGAGGGGGCCGCCCAACCCTGAATCACCGCAGCCCTCCTACACAGCTTCAGCCCCACGCTCTTCACACCCTGCCATGCTGTTCACGCCACCCGCCCCTGCGGGCGCACTCCCCCCCTCCCCCAGGAACGGCTATTACCGCGACAACACGACGGCAGAGTGCACCCCGGCGCCAAAGGGCTACTACGCGGCAGGCAACGCTTCGACCCAGGCGACGCCTTGCCCCCCGGGCTCCTTCGGACTGGAGGAAGGCGTATCGTACTGCTACGAATGCCCGTACAGTGAGCTTACGCCTGGTTTGAACTATTTAGCCGCACGCACGCCTGCTGCTCAGTCTTGCGCGGGCATCAGCAGAGCTCGCCGCGGCGTTGCGGCAGGGGGCACAAGAGCGGGCCCCTTCCCTGGCTCGGGCCCTCGCTGCTTCACCCCCGAGCCCATTTGCCACTGCGCCCACCCAGCCATGCCACCCTGCCTGGCCGCCCCCCATGCAGAGACCTACAGCACGGCGGTGGGCTCCAGCTCCAACGACACGTGCATCCCATGCACCGGCGTCAACTCTTACACTAACGGCACCGGCGCGACGGCCTGCCTGGAGGCGAGCGGGCCACCAGGGCGAGGGCGCGCGCACGGTGCACGCACATGGGCGGTGCCTCCGCAACGTGCCGACTGCTGGGTTGCGCTGCACGCTTCTACCTGTGAACCCATTTAACTTTGAGTGCCAGCGCCTTGAGGTGTGTGCTTGCTAAGGACTGGCGCATGCGAAGCCCCTCACACCCCTTCAAAATGCCTGACCCCCCCCCCCGGATGCCACTTGTCAGTGCCCGGAGGGCTTTGTCATCCAAGACTCCAACTCCGATGCGGAGCTCAACCATTGCAGCGCATGTGAGCAGCGGGGTTGCAGGGCACAGGCTGGCAGGGCGGGATGGCCACAGAGCAAGCAGTGTGAACGTTGCATGTGTCACTCCCCATGCGGCACTGGCGCGGGTTTGACCGGCTGGCTGCCATGCTTTTTCCGCGCTCCCGCCTGCCGCAGGCCCGCCTGGGAGCTTCCGCACCCTCTCCATGGACTCGTGCGAGATGTGTCCAGCAGGTAAGGAGCAGGCTGGAATGCGAACGGTGGCCGTGATTTGTCCGCCAAGTGCTGCGTGGCCCAGGGCCGTCAACAATGACCTGCCCGCCGAGTCTCATGTTCAGAATGCGTGCGCATGCCCTTTGCTTGGCTTGACCGCCTCCATTGGCCCCACCCCATTTGCCGCCTTTTCAAACAGGCACCTACAATTCGCAGTACGCCAGCACCAACTGCTCCAAGGCCGCCAAGGGCTATTACGTGCCTGCGGCCGGCTACCAGGCAGCCATACCCTGCAATTATGGATTCTATCAGCCTGACGAGGGCAAGAAGGAGTGCATCGCGTGTGCTGGTGCGCGTGCAGAGGATCCAGCTGCGCGCCAGCTGCGCTGGGCTGGGCCGGGCTGCTGCGTGGGCACTGCTGCAGGCAGGGCCAAGGAGGAAAAGGGGGACGTCTTTGTCGCCTTCGTCTGTTCATGTGTCCTGCGTGCATGCGTGTCATGTGCATGTGTGGACTCGAGTTTAGATACCCCCACGCGGTTTGGGCAGGCCTGGTCCGGCATCCAGCTGCCCCCCATCGGCCGTAATTGCTGACGCGCCACCCGCGCATCCCTCAACCCGATCAGACGGCCTTACAACCTATGACGTGGCGGCCACAAGCGCATCTGCTTGCCACGGGCCCGGGCGCGTGCGAGAGCCTCATCCGCAAGTGGTACAACGGCACCACCAACTACACCACTGTCCTCGAGAGCGTGAGTTGCGGGGACGCGCCAGGCAGGTGGCGTGGCTGGCCCAGCCACTGGGCAACCTGCATTGACAGGCAGCAGATCAGCCCTTATAAGATTAGTCCGGCACGGCCATTATCCCGATGTGCTGCCCTTTTGACCCCTGCTGCGCAGGTTGGGGATGGCTTCTGCTCTCGTGACATCTTGAACAGTCGCGCCTGCCTGTGGGACGGTGAGCGGCGGGCCAGCGGGCCAGCGGGCCAGCGGTGTGACAGGCAAGCCATCTCCACAGCCACTGCAGAACGTTGCGCGGGGCCCGTCCAAAAGGGCAACTGCCTTAATGCTGCCCGCCCCCACGACGTTCCAGGGCCCAACCCCACCAAATGAGCCCCACCATGCTGATGCACACCCCCACTCCCGCAGGCGGTGACTGCTGTCCCTCGACGTGCAACGCGATGTGCGTGCAGACGTCGACCGACAGCACTGGCTCCAGCTACCAGGTGCTCCTGGGCTCGTGCACCGACTCCACTTTCCAGGTGCGACCGGGCTTGAGGGTTCGACCGCGAGCACGTAAATCGCGGCCATGGCAGGGGCCCTGCCGGCAGCCTTACGCATCCGAAGCAGTGGCTGACGCTGTTCGGGGAGGCGCAATGCTGGCCATGCGCCGCTCACCCCACCGCTCTGCCGCCCAGGTACAAGCCCTGCTCACCTCTCCGCTCCCCTGCACTTGCCCACCTGGCCCACCTCCTCTGCAGTGCAAGGATCCGGCGGCGCAAGGGCAGCCAGCGCGCCCGCTCAACTGCACGGGCACGCGGGTGAGCGGTGTGTCGCTGCAGGAGCAGCTCAAGGTGGCCGCTCAGAACGCCGCCTCCAACACAACCTCCAGCAAGGCCACGGACCGCGTCACGACGGGCACGAGCGAGGTTGCAGGTGAGGCGCAAGCATGCACGGGGCTGGCCAGGCCATTGGGGTAGGAGTGGAGCGTCTGGGTGCCTTCTTGTTGCCATGCATTTCAATCTTAAACAGGCGCAGTCCATGGGCATTACTTTGGGGCACCGCGGGGCTCGCGGAACGCCTGCGGCTTTGCCCATCCACCCTGCCGCAACACTGCCCCCCCGCCCTCACACCTCCACAGACTCCATCGGCAATGGCATCTGCGACCCCTCGCTGAACAACGCGAACAACTCCTGGGACGGTGAGCGTGGCTGCAGCCCCCCTCTATCGTGATTGGGGAGCCTGCAATGCACGCAGCTGCTGTGCCATGCCGTGCCGTGCCAGGCCGGGCCAGGCTGGCTGCGTCGAGCTTCGTCAGCCCGCCCCGGGCCTGGCAGGGCTGATTTCGTGCACGCCGAGCTGCTCTAGGCCAGGCCTGGTCAGGCGCAGCCACACGCGCATGAACATGCACACCCACACAGGCAAAGCTCTGCCTCACCGCTCGCCCACCCCACCCTTTGCTGCGCTTGGGCCCGCCCCAAAGGCGGCGACTGCTGCCCTGCCACATGCAGGAGCCGCCGGGGCGTGGCCACATGCACCACGTTTGACTGCCTCCATCCGAGCTGGCGCTTCAGGGGGGACGTCATCCCTCCCAAGATCTGGCTCACTCCCGGGTCCACGTTCGCGATCAACTGCAGCCGAGAGGTGCTGCCGGCAGTGCAGGTGGGCGCACACATCGGGGGCTGCGGGAGGCCGCAGCGGCAGGCCCGGCTGGCTGGCCCTGACTGCCAGCACAGGGGTTGGGGGTGCCAAAAGAGTGCGCGGTGTGTGTGGTTGAAAGCGCAGCAGCCTGCACGGCGCGGCGGATGCGCTGCTTCTTTGCTGGGCCTGCGCTCGGCGCTTGTTCCGCCGCTCTGCTGGGCTCTGCCTCATACCCAACCACTCGTGCACGCCCGGCTCGCCCTTTGCCACGGCTGCTGCACGCCACCCGCCAGGTCGGGGTCTCGGACAACTCTGACTCCCCGGCGGATATATCCGTGGAGGGCCCCTACACCTACGTCTACAACACCATGGACCCGGCTGCCCTCAACCCCCAGGTCGGCAAGCCGATGCCCTGCGTGACCGACACCCTCCAATACATGGTGGGCAAACGCTGGCAGGGTGTGGTGGCGGAGCCGTGCACGCGCTAGCCCTGAGGTCACTAACCCTTGGGCTGCCCTGCCTGAAACCCCTTTTGGCTGTGCCCCCACCCCTGGTCTTAATATCCCCTGCAACGTCTCACACATGCTCACCCGCCACGATCCCATGCACCCCTACCTCTCCACGCCCTGCGCTCTCCTCATCCCCCAAGATCGTGCTGGTTTGGAACGGTGAGCGCTTTGGCCCCTCCCTGCATGGGCCGGTCCGCCCACCACACACGAGCTGAGCATGCACTTTGTTTACATGTGTGGGCGCCACCAACCACTTGACCCAGAATGCAACCAGCAACAAGTAGTCAAGGGCAACTGCACGTGTTTTGAACTGCTTGCGTTGTGTTTTTTGAGCCAGGGTTGAGCGCCACGCCTGCAACTACACCCCCTGCAGTCCCCCCTGCCACTTCCTATCTACCAACGCTGCCAACGCACCTTCTCTGTGCGCACGCCCACAACCCTCACCACACGTACACAGCGACGGACAGAGCAGGCAACAGTGCCCTGACGAGCCAGGTGGTGTATGTCTGGGGGCGGGCCGACCGCGAGCCGCCGAAGTTGACCGTTGCCCCAGCAACAAAAGTAGCCAACTGCTCCTCAGTGGTCTACAATGAAGGCTTTGTCGGGGTGAGCAAGCCCAGGGCTTGGGTTTGGTGGGCAGGCTCGCCCCAGCACTGCATTGCTGTGCACGGCTGTCTGTGGGCGCCCGCTTGCGGGGCGGGGCACTGCACAGTTGAGGTGGGCGTCGTGTCCCTGTGCGGTGCAAGTGGGCGCTGCACGTTAATGCCATGAAGGGGGCGCGCATGGTGGGCTGGGACAGGTGTGGGGCTGGATGGGCGGGCGGGGCCGCCGGTAGGGTTTAGGGGCCACCTGTGACCTTGCAACCAACATGAGCCCCACCAGCCCCGCTTGGCCACCATGCGTGAGCTGGCCGCCCGCCACTCATCCCCCGCTCCGATTGGGCCCCGCCTGCCGCCCTCAGGTCACGGTCACCGACAACGTTGACCCGCTCAGCACCCTCATTCCGCTCTTGGTCGCGCCCGTGATCAGCTCAGCAGAACCTGGCGTGGCGTTTGGGCAGCCCCTGCCGTGCCCAGGGTACCCATACAACGTGCGCGGGGCGCTTGTAGGGGTGGAGGGGCCCGTGCACGGCTGGGGAGGGCCCCGGCGCGGCTGGGCTCGTCCGCACTTCCATCTGCCCGGTGCTCAAAAACGTGCTTTTCACAACTGCGTCCGCGACCTGCCTGCACCCACCGGCTTTCACATCTGCCGCACACACCGATCCTCTGCACCAGGTCTCCGTCACTTGGGGGGCGTCCGATAGCTCTGGCAACACCGCCACAGTCACCCAGACCATCAGCGTCGTGGAGTACGCCGGGCCCTACGCCCGCACCCCGATCGTGGAGCTGTACGGCTCCTCATCGCGCGGCGCGCTGTCCCTCTGCGTGGCTGGCGGCGCGCGCGTGGCGGTCAACCTGCCATGGGGCCCGACCCCCGGCGCGTCCGCGGTCATGCAGCCCAGCTGGTGGGTGATGGGGGAGGTCGCGGGCGACACCCAAGCGTGCTGCGGCGGCTGGGGCTTGCGCATGTCTGTGGCCGGCCCCAGTCCAGTGTGCGAAATCTCCGGTTGACCCTGGGTTGACTGAAACACCCCCACAAGCATGCTCGCAGCGCCCTCAGCAGGTTGTTCCCCACTCCAGCGGCGGCGCAACGACGGCCGGCGCCCGCTGCAGCGGGGATGTGCTTGTCAAGTGTTTGGGCTGCCTTGCCTTACCCTTGCCCCGCCACCTCCTTGCCTGCGCCGACCTCACTCCCTCCACTCGGCCACCCCCAACAATCTCCTCACCCTCCACGTGCGCAGGGGCGACGGCTCGCCGCCTGCCCCGATCATCACCTGCTACCCTGACCGCTGGGGCGCGCGCACGAGCAACTGCACCACCGATCACACGTTCACCAAGGCGGGCCAGTTTGTGCCATCCGTCGTCCTCACCATCACATCGTGGCTTGGCGATTTGCTGCCCTACCGGTATACGCGGGACCTGGACGCCGTCAAGGTGCTGGACCCCAGAGGTGCGAGCCGTCTCCGAGCGTTGCGCCAGGGCTGCGCCACGCAGCCATCCCCACCCGAATGCAGGCCTGCCACCAAGCCGGCAGCCAACGTGGCGCCAGCGCGGCCCTGCTTGGCCAGTCAAGCTTGATGCTCGGAAACTCCCCGTCAACCTCAACTCGTGGCTTCAAAACATGGGTTCTCCCGCCGCTCCCCGCTTTCGCCACACTCCCTCCTGCAACACCCCTCCACAAACGCACCTGCCCCCCGCGCTGCGCCTTCCCCCCAGTGTACTCTGCCAACCTCAAGTCGGTGGTCGCCGACCTGAGCAACGTTGGGTACACAAACCCCAGCGACCTAGCGTCGCTAACAGGTACCGTTAAGCTCAAGATGGGGAAGCTGGTCGGCAAGGTCACGGCACTCACGGGCATGCTGGCGGGCACGGAGGACGCCGCGACCAACTCGTCGGGCCTGCTGCTCACCGGCTCTGTCAGCGTCAAGCCGCCGGGCTCCACCACAGCGCAATCGTACGACTTTTACCTGTGGGCGCGGCAGCCGGGCAGTCCGCCCGTCACGCAGCCCGTGCCGGCGACCTGCAGCAAGAAGCTTCCAGCACACTGCTGCAGCGCGGTGCGCAGGGGTTGACCTTGGGCGGCGCCGTTGAAAGCCAAGGGATGAGAGGCCAGCAAAGCTTGTGTACAGGCGCCTCGCTGCTCAAGCTGCGGGGCGTGGGCGGCCCTTCCATTGCTCAATCCCCGCGCCGACTGCTGATTTGCATGGTGGCGCCACCTTGTCACATCTGTTTGTTCCCTCGCCACCACCTCTTCCTTCCTTGCAGCCGACGCGTGTGCTGTCGGGGCCGCTCCTGCCGGACCTGCGCACATCGCTGCTTGTGGTGCAGGCGGGCACGTACCTGCCCTATGGGCCGAGCATAGCACCTCCGGCGGGCAAGGTGCGTGGGCCTGGCGCCGGCGAGTGCACGGGGGCGCAGGCTCGGCTTGCTCCTGCACCCCATACGCTCTCGAAAACACCCATGGCAGCGCCTCATCAACACCACCCCCGCCACGTGGCCACTTTGTTTCACGACCCCCTGCCGTGCTGTCAAACACGCGCGCATTTGAGCGCCCCCCATGACCTCTGAAAGTTGCGCTCGGTTCTCCCCTAACCTCCGCACGTGTCCTCCCCCTTGCCTGTCCGCAGGTGCTGTACGACTCGCACCCCACCAACTACGACATTTGGGCGCGCCCACCCGCACGTACCACGCCCCCGAAGAAGACAGAATATCTCAAAATCACGCAGTGCTCGTGCGCGTGATTTGGCCTGGTAAGACGCGATGGGTGCGGATGTGCCCTGGCCCGCTGTGCTTATGGGCCGGAGACGCCCCTCACCGCCCTGTCTGCCGGCATGAGGAGAGGGGCTGCCAACGGAGAGCGGCTGCCCGGAGGCCCGCCGTGGGTTTCCCCCGCCGCTGCTGCTGCGGCTGCCGCCGCCGCTGCTGCGGCTGCCGCCGCCGCTGCTGCG